>JAQFYZ010004995.1:0-10170 GCA_034695085.1 Cylindroiulus punctatus
GTTAGGTTAGGTTAGGTTAGGTTAGGTTAGGTTAGGAGTGAGTGTGGTACATGTGGCGACATACTATACTAATACCGGGCTAGTTCTTGCAGCATTTCTTTGATGACGGGCCAATGGTTTGTTGCGTGCATGAACAGTTTCTCCTGATTTTGCCGCTTTGGTGGGCAAGTGCCATGGCTGGTTCGGGCACAGGTCTGGTATAGTCCGGGTTCCTCTTCCACAGCTTATCCATGGCTCGCAAGAACAGCAATTTGTTTCGCAGTGCGACGAGCTCCGTGCGTCCCATTACAGCAGACTTCGACACCTCCTGAGTCAGCTGGTTTATACAGGACGAAAAATGTATACAGTCCATAGCGAATGTTTGCACTTCCTCTTTCAGCGTGTTGCAATCTGCCTCTGCCTGTTTGACGTTACCGAAGATCTTCTCTTTGACCGCTATGACGTCCACCAGGATTTTCTTGATGATGGTGCCGTAACGCAGATTGTGCTGAATGTCAGAGTGGCACTTGGGACACTTCTTCATCATGACGTTTGCATCGTTCTCTTCTGGCTGCATCCAAGTATCCAGCCCACTGGCCTCGATGACATGGCCGCAATCCTCCAAGAGCACGAAACGAGCATCTTCTTGATCTTCTATTCCGAAGAGCACTCTTTGGACTTCTATGGACTATTGGTTTGGAAAGGTTGGTTATCCGGTGTAACAGTGGCTTTTTCGTGAGAAAGAATCTAAAATGTCCAGACACTTCATCCTGACGGATGCCAACCTGAAAACCTCTGTGCAGGTGTAGGGGTGAAGACCCAGTCCAAGTTCAGCATCCATCAGAACGAGGTTCCTACACGCAAAGAAGGCAGTGGCCAGCTGGTCAGTAGCGTGGTAGGGGAAGTAGAAGATTAGCCGACGACTTAACACCATGAAATGGTCCAAGATTTTTGAAAGTCGTGGCCACTCTGAGGGCTCGTAAGGAGCCCTGAATATATAGTTCGGCATTATAGAAATGTAGAGCAATGTGGACAATGTGTTGTCCAGGACTGCGAGCTGGTTACCAGGACAGCTCTGGCAGCAGGAGACTGTGGCCAGTAGCTGCATGATGAGGTCGACGTAATTCGGATCCAGGTAATCAAATTTTAACAGTGCGTGAAATCCAAATGCTTTGGATTGAAGAGTTAGTGTCACAGCTTCACCATCCTTGTGTACTAAGTCCACCAAGTGGTGGTACCAATCATCAGATGGCTTCTCTGGATCATCTGTTTGAGACGCTTCACATGTGTCCAGTGAACTGTGGCTAACACTTGACTTTGATGAATTTGCAAAATTGGAGTAATTGTTAGTAAATCCATAACAGCCTCCTTGATCATTGGAATCTATTTTTAAACATAAGTTGCAAAATTAGCATTCCTGGAAGTTTACTAATATCCTTGCCCTGCCAATATCGAATGTCAATAAAGGGGTATCGGGGATTTATTACATCAATTGTGTTTGTTCAAATTGGTGCTGAACTACAGTTTTATTTCCTGCTCCAAAAATGAATGTGTAAATTCCAGCTCTCATATATTGTGGATTCCTCTTAGCTCGAATGCTCGAATCCAGTTGAAAAACATGTTTTTTACATTTATGTTAACATAACTCAACCTAATGTAACCCCAAGTTAAGTTATCTTTACATGTAAAACATACCAAGTGTACTTATTTTAAGCAGGAAAGAAACCCTTCAATAACCAAGAGTGTTAATCAGTGTAGAATGGGGGTGGCTCATGATCTGAAGATGAAGTGTGGCCAACGATAAGAGGCAAACAAAACACGAGCGAATGCAGATTACCTGAGTGATTCATTTTGTTAAGTGCTCAATCCAAAGAATGTAAATTTATTTGGATTTCCTCTGCTGCCAAGTGTATTCTGAAATATTAAGAATATGTACTTTATTATTGTGCAAATCGAATACAAATTCGATAGATTTGCTCACATTCTGGCACCATTTGTGCCACCTGTGTGTCGATGCCATAAGAACAAACTTGTCACATGGTGAGCAATTAAATTTCATAATTTATGCATGTACATGTAATTGAATTTTTTTCATCCATTTATTCGACTACCAGCGCGCGCCGCACTTCGATTTCAATAACATATACATGTATACAGTGTAGGTTGTCTTTTTTACCTTTTTACCTTATGCTTGATGTGATGTGGTCTTGGACTCTTGGTGATGTGGTGAAGTTCACACTGAATCCGTGGGTTGATCCTCTTCCAAGTGTCCTGGGTAAATCTCACCACAAAACCAACTAATGAACTTGGGGCTTAGAGCTTGGGATATTGAAGTAATCGTCGCTGTGGAAGTCACTATTGAGCGGTTGACCATCGATGACGGATCAAGCCACTCCGATTCACTACCCTGACCCCGTACAAGGGCCGAATTCCGTTTTCGAAACAGGCTAAAAGGACCAAGAATGAATTGTATACGATCGGGTCAAGGTCCAAGGGGCGCATTTATGGTTCATGGCACCCGGTATGGTTAGAAAATTGTCTATTTGATTTTGGACAACTACATGTACATGTATTTTACAGTGACGCATGCTCACATGTAGCAAGTGTTTTGTTAGAGCTGCAGGTCCTCGGTGACCTGGTCTGTACTAAGACATGTATTCAGATGCAATATACTCTGTAATTATTCTACAGTTTCTAACAAAGCTGCAAATGTTAGAAATGGTTAGGTTTTGCTAATTTTTAATGAATTTAACAACATCTTCGTAAACTGATGCGCCAAATTTAAGATATGATTCACAAAAAACTCAATGATCCAGTACTAAAAGCAAAACATATACTGTACTGTGAAACAAAAACTGCTTTTAGGTCTGTACCATCGACCAATCTCGGAACACGAATTACATGTACAATGTATGCGTCATGTAGGTACCGATTTGATTGCTTAGAAGCTGCATGGTGTTTGATGCCCTCCACCTGCCCAAATCGACCATACTTGAGTCGGAGCCACGACTTACAATAAGTATCGATTTTACCCTTTTCCACTTTGTAGGCCTTGTAGGGCCTGCTTACTATACCGTATGTTGATCCATGAAATCATCAATTTGACGTTCTGAAACAGCCATGTTAGAAAGTCCAAGTTGTAAAGTTCAATCGCTTTCTCTGTTTCTATAACGGTGTGAATTTTGGTTTTGTAAGACTGGCACAGAGCTTCTATAATGCAGTGCACCACGGACATTTTCAATGTTTTATTGCTCGATTCAGACATGCAAATATGCAGAGCAAAATGACAGCTTAGGTTAAATTTGCGTGGCGATTTTAGGCAGCGAAGTTGTTCTTACTTCTGCGTTTTCAAAGTCCACGACAAAAAGTTGCAATACCAATAATGACCGATTGGTCATTGAAGTCGGGATGAAGTCCACATTTGGATTGGCTGTCACTTCGTTTGCGTAAGAGGTTGACAGCATTCTTAAAATTTAGGCTATAAATTGCAACACTAACTACAATATGAAAATTGTAAAAAGTATTTTTATTAATGCATATACAGAACCGTGAAAGGCAGATTACACACCAAAAGGGAGTATATGCCATTGTAACAGTTCTGGGCATCGCTGTCCATGACTCGACCCTTCGTCTTGAGGAGTAAGTCCGACAACTGTTTGGTCCGCTTCAGCTGCATGTAGAAGTAGCCGAAATCTCCTAGGCTTGACAAGGAGTGCAGTTCCTGATGCCAATGTGCCAATTCTTGCAGTTTCTATCTGATTGCGGGCCAGTTATTTGGGGCGCGCAACTCCACCAAGGGTTGCAAAGTGTCATTGGAGTTAGTATGTCTTTCATGGCTAGCGCATTCCAAGAGCACAAAACGTGCACCGTCTTCCACTTCCGTTCCGAAGAGAATCTCTGGCACCACTTCCTTGTCACATTGACGGCATAGGGGAGGATGCATGGACACAGTCCGATGCATGGATGACCGCATTGCAGCGCCTCATTGCACGGGAAGTCACATTGTGCGCGGTTGCATGGCTCGTGGCACAGCTTGGTGCAGGCATAGTGCTGGCACTTCCAAACGCAAGGCTCCATGCAAGGTGAACAAGTAGCACCGCAACGGTTGAGGCACCTGCCATGGACGCATCGATTTTTACACTGCTTGACGCATGGTGGACATTGTAATGAGCATGGCACGATACAACTGTGGTTACAGATGAGGGGACGTCCATAAGTTGCTTGCGTCCCTGATGGCATAGGGATCAGTTGCCGGACCAGCGATGCCCACAGTACAGCATGTTCTCACAAGGTTCCTCACAATAGCTCAACTGGCACCCTTCATCCTCTGTTGTGAGGAGTTGTGTTTGCACAGGACGGTAACTTTGTGTCCGCAAGTTCCCATCCGATGCCATGGGAACTTGCGGACATCTGCGCAACCACACTCTAACCTGCAGACACCTGCAGCGGTGTCTGCAGGTAAGAGCCTTGAGGCACTGAACACCTGTTGGGCCCTTGTTGCATGGCACATGATGGCAGTACGGTGTCGTGACCATATGGCAGCTTCACTGATACGTCATGGCCAAACTTGGCACACCAACGAAACTAAATTGATTTGGACCTGGTGTATTCTGGTGTATTCGTTGTAGGCAATTGTCACGAGAGAAAAAAGGTTCGATAATGGCAATTGTGCACAATCGTTGAACACGGGACAGTTCCGTCTACAATCTGTCCATGATTTGTTATTTTTTTTTCTAAAAACGTGAATATGAAGAAATAATATTGCGAATATGTCCTTATACCTTATTTACTGTCTGTTCTATCCGTCTACTGCACCGACCGGTGACCGACCTCTGAAGTCAAGTTAGGCAACTTGGGGTTTTAGCTGATGAGGTGCCGACCGTCTCTTACTATTGGCAGCTGCTAATTTATAGGTGCTGATAGACTCTCCCATTGGCTACCCAACTTCATGCTATGTGCATGTAAGACAAAGTTAGGGCAAGGACAAGGTGCAGTTAGTCCCTCCCATCAGCACCCTTGCTGGGGTATTACATACCTCTTGCAAGGAGCAATGCTGTCCGAACAGGCTAGAACCAATCAAGTATTGAAAGGAATGGTATGATTTAGGTCAACGCCTTCATGCTATGTGCAGGAAAGACATTCCCTAATTTTTAATATAATTATATTGGCTAAATAAATCATTCGCAACTAGGTGCATGTTTTCTTACAATTTCGTCTGCAGCGCGCTTAAAATATATAGTTCGCACTTGTACTCCTTATGTATTTGCAAAGTTCTCGATCAGAAGTTGTTAAGCCAATAATGACCGATTGGCCATTGAAGTTGGTCTGCCCAGGGCCTCCTCTGCCAAGGGCCCAGGCCTCTGCCAGGGCCCTGGTCGGCCAAAGTTACATATTCGAGTCATCATTTAACTTACCATTTCGATTTGCTTGTCATTCCGTTTGTGTTAGAGAATGACAAAAGATAACATTCATCAAATTTCCCAACTGTGTGCCAAGAAGACAAAAGTGGACTTTTTTGCTTCAAAGTGCATTTCCTTGCCATGGCTAAAACAAAACTTTGGCGACATGACCGAAACGTGTAATGCACGTTTTTACTGGGTTCAGGAATGCAGGCACGTGGTGAAACGGTCACTTCTGGGTCATGCACGTCCTCTGGGACCTTTTGTGTAAAACGTACTTGATGGGTTGCATGAGCACCTGATTAAACAATGTCACCAGGAAATTGCTAACCGTGAGACCTAACTGCAGCGTTGATTAACCATGTAATATTTATTAATTCTGATGTAGGAAATTTCCAGTATTAAAAACCAGGATGCAAAAAAACGAAAAAGTTCATGTAGCATGCAAATTATAATGTCAGACTTCTTACAGAAGCTGAAAATCCTGAGAAATTCAGGGGATAGCAAAATTGAAAATGTTGACAAGGAGGAATGCTCTAATTTTTAATATAATAATATTGACTAAAATAAATCATTGGCAACTAGGTGCATGTTTTCTTACAATTTCGTCTGCAGCGCGCTCAAAATATATAGTTCGAACTTGTACTCCATATGTACATGTATTTACAAAGTTCTCGATCAGAAGTTGCTAAGCTAATAATGACCGATTGGCCATTGAAGGTGGTCTGCCGAAGTTACATATTCTAGTCATCGTTTAGCTTACCATTTCGAATTTCTTGTCATTCCGTTTGTGTAAGAAAATGACAAAAGATAACATTCATCAAATAACTGCGAACAAAAATCTTAAGTGACTAAACTTGTGATTTTATTTGTACATGTACATATAAAGAACGATACATTTAGTTGAATCCACTTGCTCGGGGCAACAAAAATTAACTTCACAAACTTTTTACATTTTTTTGACCGAAAAGCAACAACACATCTTTGCATGCATTTCTCTGGGGAGCGAAGTCATTATTGCAACGGCCACCAGCATTATGTTGATGGTGCCGTAGCGCAGGCTGCACTTGGGGCACTTCATCGTGTTCTTGTGGCGTTTTCTTCTGACTACATCCAGGTATCCATCCCGCTGAATTCAAGCGCAGTAACTATTCGAGGTAACTATAACGGGTCGTCACGGGGTGGGTGGATCCAGGGCTGGCGGCTCAGCTTGATGCAGTAATGGGGCTGGCATATCCAAGCACCAGGCTCCATGTATGACAGGCCAGAAAGTTCGCAACGGTTTGGGCAGCCGCTATGGACGCATCGATTTTCACATTGCTGATGGCTGCATCTGCAGTTGTGGTTGCAGATGCCAGGACGTCCACACTTCTCTCGACATCTTATATGTTCCCGTCCCCGCTTGCATTTAGTGCAGTTGCCGGAACAGAGATGCCCGCATGGCAGCATCTTCCTGCAAGGCTGTTTGCAAGAATTCGACAGTAACCTGTCATATTGCACGGGAGAGAATCCATTTCTCCGCACGCTGCACCGCAGATTAGCTGGCAGGGGTGTCCGCAAGGCAGAGTCCTTTCGCATTGTTGTAGGCAGGTGGCATCTTCTGGGTGGTGGTTGCAGGGCAGAGTAATGCCATGACCGCATGGTAGTATCTTGAATATGAGATTTCGGCATTCGCCGCACGCATTGGAGCACACATTGGAGCATTGGTGCCCACGAAAAAGAACACGTTTGCGACGAAGCTGGCAGCTCCCTTCTGGGCCTAAGTCTGCCGCTGTGGCCTCATGATGGTTTGGGCGTCGCAACCCTTCATTGTTGTACATAGGATGACGACTAACACTGCGCGTTAGTACATATCTTCCGTTGGAGTCTATTTCCAAATCGCCTGGACGCATGTATGCTAGATATTTGACACCTATTTTTTTAAAAAAAAATGATATGTTTAGTATTTTATGATGGCACTAATATTTGTTTCCTGCTCCTGAGATGAATTTATTGACATAATAGCCCTCGTGTATATGTTACACAACATGTATGTGTAACACAAATGAAAATGGGTGTTCTGCACTTTACTGTGACATTAGCCTCTGAGTTGGACAGTCTCTCAATTGCCCCTGCAAGGGCGCACAAAGTTGAAACTCGTGTTTTTGCAGGATAAATTAGATTGAGTTATGTCAGTGTAAAATAAAAATACAAGTTGGTTTAGAGCAGGACAAATACCCTAGTACAAAAAGGGTTAAATAATCAGGGGAGACGATGATCCAGAAATGAAGTCAAATAACGAAATGCATGGGGCATACAAGAACGAATCAATTGAAATGCAGCATTACCTGGTTGATACATTGTGTAGTGTTCAATGCAAAGAACGTAAATTTATCTGGATTTCCTGTTTCGTCAGATGTATTCTGAAATAGTAATTAAAAATACATCATTTATTTATTGTGCAAATTAAATTCAAATTCGAGTAAATTGTCCAAATTGTGGCACCATTATTTGTGCCACGTGTACGTCTTTGTTAGAAGATCAGATTCCCCCCATGCAATTTAATAGGAATTAAAAATTACTGTAAAAATTTCGCGAGAATCATCGCATGATAATTGCTTCTGACTGTGAACTGCTTTTACAAAATTAGACATCTCGGGGAAAATCTGATTTCAAGAGACGTTGTTAACACCCCGGCCACTGGAGACAATATGGATGGAATTAATTTAAGAGACGTTGTAAAATTGCAAGAGAATTTTTAATTCATTTTAAATTTTACTATCTTTTTGGCGAAGCTTGTGACATTAACGGCACTAATGGTCTACATTGAGTACTGATATACAATTGTACTGTACTTACAAATGCAATATGCATGGTAGGCGCATGATTGGTAAAATTGGAACTCGTAAGAATCCCCAAAAATGAATATTGTTTCTGGCCCAACCGATTTTCAATTGTTTTTACATTCACGTGTAGAAACTTATATGGTCATTGAAAGCATGTATTCGGGCTGGTGCCTGCATGGTGCTTGGAAACATTTTAAAGGAATTTCGTATATCAATAATTGATTCTTCTACTTATTTGAACAATGAAGGTTTTAGTTATAGTTGTTTCAATTGCTGGAGAACAGTTTTACACCTGTTTGCTTGAAATTTTGTTACCCACGTGGCATTACGGTCTACAATCTACTGTAGATTGATAAAGAAGCGTGATAAAAATAATATAGCAACTTTGTCCTTACCTTTTGCTGGATGCTACGCGGTGTGACGTTCACTTTGAATGCGTGGACTGATCGATTTCCAAGTGAAGACTATGTTAAAAGTGTTGGTAGACCGAACCGGACTGGAAGTCACTAATGAACGGCTGGCCTTCGATGGCTTCTCAATTTATAGGTGCAGTTAGTCCCTCCCATCAGCACCCTTGCTGGGGTAGTGCATACCCCTTGCAAGGAACAATACTGTCCAAACAGGCTAGAACCAATCGAGTGCCGAAATGAATGGTATGATTTAGGTCAACGCCTTCATGCTATGTGCATGAAAGACAAAGACATATCATGGGGCACATGCATGCCTGGTTTATGGTACCTAGTTTTTTTCATAGAAAATGTAGCAGTAATCGGGTTCATGTGGTTAAACAATTATGCACCGTTTATGCACCCTCGTTAAATGAAAAGAAATTTGCCTGTTGGTTCTAAAGGGTGAAATATTGAGTTATTATAAGACGTCCTTTTTATTTTTGAAAGGAACTAAAATGGCCGGACGATGTGTAAATCTGACTTTTTCTTGGTTAATTTAGCAAGTTACTGTATATACTATACTAAAACCATATTACAGTGACGAATACTTATATATTTCATGTGCTTCTTAAAGCTGGCACTGAAAAAAAGAGATGCCTAAAAGGTTCTACATATGAGACATTAAGACTCTTGCGAAAGGTGTTGTATTGAACCCATTTCTTCATGGCGAGATTAAAAAGGTGCTATTTAAAATCAGTTTTGAATGTTTTGATATTTATGAAGGTGCTATATTGAACCTCTATAGAGATTCCATCGGTGTTAGCAGCCTATTCATCCACTAAATGTGCTATATTACCTAGTTTTTTGAGAGTGCAGGAGAGCTTGTTGATCATTGTCGTAAACCAAATACAAATACGACTAATATACTAGGCTGTCCATTTATTGTTACAAAAATGTCTTTTCTTTTCCTTCATGTGCTTTTGGAACTTGTGAAAAATGTCATGTCTTACTGTGAGGTACATTTGAAATTCCTGATTTGCGCATATGCGTGTATTTATTTCAACGTAGACTATTAGTTCCCTCTGCAATTTTTTATCATTTAGTCATACATGTATAGGCTATTGGAATTTCTAAATTCTTGCGCTCAGGTACATGGTGGAACGGTCACTTCTGGGTCATGCACGTCCTCTGGGACCTTTTGTGTAAAACGTACTTGATGCGTTGCATGAACACCCGATTAAGCAATGTTACCAGGAAATTGCTAACCGTGACACCTAACTGCAGCGTTGATTAACCATGTAATATTTATTAACTCTGATGTAGGAAATTTGCAATATTAAAACAGGATGAAAAAAAAACGGAAAAGTTCATGTAGCATGCAAATTATAATGTCAAACATTTCCAGTATTAAAACAGGATGCAAAAAAACGAAAAAGTTCATGTAGCATGCAAATTATAATGTCAAACATTTCCACTATTAAAACAGGATGCAAGAAAACGAAAAAGTTCATGTAGCATGCAAATTATAATGTCAAACATTTCCAGTATTAAAACAGGATGCAAAAAAACGAAAAAGTT
>JAQFYZ010004996.1:0-10169 GCA_034695085.1 Cylindroiulus punctatus
TACACTCTAAACGGAAAAAAGTACAAATGTTGAACCTTAAGGGTACAAATGTTTTGAAACTATATACACACCCTATGAGTACATATGTTCATTTCATGTGTACCTTTGACATGTGTTCCTAGGGGTACATTGTACCTTGAGGTGCAAATATTTAAATCATTTCATCGCTTTCGGTACATAAATGATATATGGGGGGCAAATGTACATTTGTACCCCACAAAAACTGCATTTGTACTTTTACAGTTTACGGTGTAAAGTACATCACGTGCTGTATAGTGTACATGTTCTTAAAATAGAGCATTTGCTCTCATATTGCACTCAGACAAAAACTTTAAAATGAATTTTATACATGTAAACAAGTAATTAAACCGAAATTATTTTGTTTTGTTATTAACGATCACACCACCATTATTTCGGGGAACCTGAGGAGTCCATGAGCGATGCAAGCTCTTAACATACCATTGGCAAATTCAATCTTATTTTAACCGTATTTATTCTTTTTGTAATTCTGCATTCTTTTTTTAGCCTATTTCAAATGATTTAGTTTTGATAGCATATTTTCATTTATCGAATTTACTTTGCCAACCATTTCGACATTAGTCGACAGTGCAGTTTTGCCCTTTAATTGAACTTGAATATTTCATTTTTGCCACTTGGTTCCCGATAATGAGCCTGGTAATTTAGACGCGTTAGGTGGAACTGATGTTATTAACGCAGATTGGACGATTTTAGTTTAATAGCCCGTGACATGGTGTGTTTGATAAAATAAATGTTGAAGTCGCGGACGTATACAGTATACCGTAAACGTAGAAGGTGAATTGATGAGAGGCAAACTGTCTAAACGATCTTCGTTATTTGCCATCTGGAGCATGCCGACATTGCGTGGCCTCTTCAGTTTTGCCACAAATATTGTCAAGAGTGAGTAAGTACTATATGCAACCGAACGAGCGAGAAAACTATACAGATAAATGTCATCTGTGGTGACCACGTTCACCGCAATCGAGTATTCGGGGAACTTGCCAGGGTTAAATTTGCATCTTTTTGAACGTTTAAATTTTGTTCTCGCTGGTTATTCAACAGCAAATGGTAGTGATTATTGATATACTGTATCATCATTTCATACTATATCAATCATCTACAATTGTTATTGAAACTTGGTAACCCGGGTGGAAAAAGTTAATAGGGCCATATATGGCTGGGAGATATACATGTATGGTTATATCAGAAATTGGACATGTATGGCCATGTATGACCATATAAGGCCATATAGGTCCTTACATACTTTTATATGGCCATATATGCACGTACACGCCCATGTAAGTCCACTGATTGAAGTTGTTGCTAAACTGACGTATGAGGAAATAAACTTATTTTCAAGGTCATTTTTTAAGTCAATCAGAACATGATTTTAACTACAAAACGTTATTAACGGGAGGACACCATGGCGTTCCTCCAAATTTATATGAAATAATTATGTAAAATATAAAACATTAAGTAATTAAGCTGCAATAAATTTATTACATTTTATTGAAATGCGCATCTTGATATTTTACCATAATATGACATTCCTACTATACGTACATTCATGAAAATTTAATGATTAGCAAAATACATCTGTATTAAACAGTATCAATGGACATTTTCAATGTCTTCAAAATATGTATAAAGTTTTTGATACAATTTATTTCATGACCATATGTGACTCAAAAATGGTCTTATATGGTATTCCAGACCCCATATATGGTCTTATACATGGCCATACATACACTTATATGGCTTTCCAAACCACATATATGGTCTTGTATGTGGCCATACATGGGCATATATGGCATTCAAGACCCCAAATATGGCCACATACATGGGCATATATGGCACATACATATAGGCATATATGACATATATAACCCCATACATGGCTCTATTACATTTTTCCATCCGGGAATTGCCTAATATCGAATGAGATTTGCATAATAAAGCCCGCTTTGACCGTTGGCTAATGCAGAATCATTTTAATTTGGGATTCATTGGCCGCCATTAATATTTGAAATGTAATTGATCCAATAATCTGCTTAAGCGATTAACTACAGAGTTTTGCCAAGCTGTGTATACTATCGATCGCCTCGACGACAACTGGCTACGTTAATGCGAATAGACATTCGATCGGCTTAGATTGAATAATTTCGTCTTAATTAATGACTTACCGACAACTGTGAGATATCCGATTTGGGTTTTCACCGGTTCCGTGTTAATCTGGCACATGTACTTTCCTTTATCCGTTTCCCTGATGTCTCGGATCTTCAGAATCCATCCGCGGTGGTTGTTGTACGAAATGCTGATCCGAGGATTGCGAGTAATGACATTATGATGGACAGTCAGGATGGTTGAACGGTCTAAGTGAATCCAAGCAACCTGGAAAAAAAGCAAATACAACAAAAAACTTATTTTTGGGAATGCATTGAAATTAAATATAAAGCAACCATTTGATTCATTGCAAAAAAAGGATAGCCCCTTTTTACGATCATGGCTTCATCCTATGACATATTTCTCGCATAAAATTCAAACAATAAAATGGCGCCTAAATGGGATTTCGAAAGTGGATTATTTTTGGATTTACTTCATTCAAACGCGACGATATAAATGCCATCCGCAGATGATGTTGCACCGAAGACACTGGTTACCATAGAAATGAGTGATATTATCTGAAAAGTGATTGTTTTTAACCACGAGGGATAAAAGCTTTCTAGTTTGGAAACTGCACAGTACCGTCAGATTACTCTCGTTAATTTTATTCCAATTGATGCAAATGCATCGGGTAAATAACGCGTACACCACTTCAACACCACTTTCTGCCATTAGGCATTTTTTACATTGTTTTAAAGCACATTTCCGACATCAATTAAGGCTCATTGATGAAACACTTAACTAAGTCAACTGCATTTTCTGATAATGGCGTTCAAAGGGTTCCCATGACCAATGTTGGGTTATTGAAACAATATATGCTCGTAGCGAAATTTGGATTATATGATTAACGAGATATTAATAACGAAATAACATCTAAATAAGCCAAATTATACATATTTTTCATTAATAACATTTAAACGCGTCTACGTTTTGGGCTTTATTAATGATATATGTTTTCAAAACATCATTATTTTGAAGATTGATTTGCAATTTGTTCCACTCTTCTTGCTTCAGTTATAAATTGTAGCGATTATTTGGTTGTAATAGCTACCTAGGCGAGTTCGGTTGTATAACGAACTCTTTGATAGACCGCTTTATATATTATTATGTCATGAACTCATGCATATAGTTTTAGCATATTTCCACCCACTTTAATCTGTTGTTCGCTGGCTCTGGTTTGATCTCTCAGATAAACGGTTTTATATTGCCAGTAACATTTGAAGAATAAAGTTATGCTCAGAGAATGGTCACGTGGCCTAAGATAATTGCGATCGAAAGCATTTAGATATTATCTGAAAATACTTATACCAAGCGGAGTTTTTGCTGGACGGCGCGGCACTTTGCACCAGAAGGTAGAGCCTAGACCCCCGCTCGGAGGGTAAGCTCTGCTCTCCAATTTACCGAGTAAGTAAAGAAATGATAAAAGTCAAACGATGAAAGAAGTTTCATTACCCTTTTACATTAGGTCTTGCGAGTAAGATCTGATGTACCGGTATTTGTTTAATCGAAATGCCAGTTAACTGATAACAGAACTGCGAGATAACTTATGGACTAATGGACTTTAAAATTAATCGGAGTTAAGGATGCGTTCAAACATATCATCAATATGGCCCGTTTATCCTATTGTTTGCTTCACTGTTACATTTTAGTACTAAAATTCATCATATCTGATCTCGTATATTCAAGAAGCTCGAAAAAGTTTTGATCAACAATGACATGTAATCTGGAAATATGGGCATACTAATATCTACGTTGTAATACGGTTCGATTAGAGTTAATTAGAAGGAATATTTAACCACTATAAAGCGTAAAATCACGTGTTTAGAAATTAGCCAGTAGTTAGTTCCATAACTGATTTTACCGAGATAAGGTCTTGACAGGGGACAATTTCTTTCAAATAATTACGACGCTGTATAGCGTGCAATTCTGCAATTCAATAAAAAAAGAGATACATTTTTTATTAATGAATTTAAAGGGATTTCGTAATTATTGACTTCAGAGAACTAGAAATGTCTGACAATGCCATTATCGTCATTTCTTCTGTAGTTTTTAAATTATTGACCCTAGGTTTAATGTCGTTTTGTCAGATGAATTTTCCTTCGATGTTTTCTCGTCTGATTTCATTTATGAAGCTAACTCGGAAGGCTACGCGATCAGAATTTTTTTCCTCTGAAAAAACATGATTTTTTCGTGTATATATTCAGTGCGTTTCACGCTTGGTCTGCTACGCCTTTCAGCATTCACCTAAGATAACTTTTCTGCTTCTGACAGTTTGAATGCGGTTATGTCGTGTACGTTCCAGTTGCTGTACATTCACGTTTGCATTTTTTAATTTTTTCCCCATTAGCCAATTTTTCTACTTGGCCATTTTCTTCGTTAAACGATGATGTAGCCGTCTTCTTTTCCTTCTTCTTCTTCTTCTTCGTCTTATTCTTGGTTTTACGTAGTACACGCATCTTAGATACCGACAATTGTAAAATTTACTTTTATCTCTATAGTCTTAGGGTGGAAATAAATGTTTGCACGAAAGACCATCGGGGGAGCTGTTGGGGTAATGTTGAAAAATCAAGTTGAGCATGAGAACGAAGAAAATGTCCTGACCACCATCAATTTCTTATTACTTCAATTCCCTCGAGGAAGGCGCCTACCCGGGCTCTCTAAAACAGACGAAATTGTCGCAAATAATGTTATTCAATGCGCGTCTAGTCTTTAAGTTAGAGGCAATTGGAGAAATGGAAAAATGATGAATTAGTTCGTCCTTCTTGAGATTTTGTTTACAGAGTGGCATGTCGACGTTTCATGCCTATATCTGTTCAAGTTTAGAAATACTCCTATTTTGCGATAGCATCCATCGATCAATGATATTTGTAGTCATCTTGTCATATTCATAAAAAGTCAATTGTACGACAAAAAATGTAAGGGTCTATCTTAAGCTGATGGATACATCCAATCTTCAAGGAATTGTTTGCGTATGTATTTTTGAAAAATTATCTTGTCAAGTACATGTGCCCACTCAAATTAAAATGTCGCATGAATAGATTTCATTTAGGAAAAAATGCGGTTGCAAATCTTGAACTTATTCCTTTCGCTCCAATTAACCGAGTGATGATATCGATGGTTTGCACCTTGCTAAATGTCAGGCTATTTGGCATAGACTAATCCATATATGATGAATAAATCCGAGAAGCACGATTTAAGAATCAAAAACTTTTATTTCTCTCGAAATACATGAAACTGGCCACACTCATGTGGCACGTCTACTCTGCTCAGGAGTAAGCTCAAGTCTGGTGAAATCAAAGAACAAGTAAATCATGCAGGAAATGACCAGCCCTTTGTTTCCCAATCCAATTGGGGTCGTGCATCACAACACACGACATATGGTCAACGACACCCTACCCGGAGACGTCCAGGTGCAGGGTCAAAGTTAATCCCATTGACCCCTTTGCTCCGGGCGGGCATTAAGGCGCCTCAACGCCAACAATATAGCTTTAACTAATAGTCAGTTTGTGAATACTGCGAGGTTATGGAAAGCTCAATATTATCACGCACAAATGCAATGTATTGTCTCACTTGTCAATAACGGTGGAGTCACAGGCAGTTGCCAATGTATATTTGTGCGATCTTCTTGCCACAGCCTGTATGGATCCTCTCGTGTACATTGCACATGTATTTGGAATGCATGAAATACATTGTAGTTGCAACATCGACGCATAAAATGCAGCCGGCACCCGACGTTAATTTCATCTATCGTTAATTATACCGTTGCGTTCGTACGTCTCCCTTATACCACCATATCTTTGCTCTTCCATTTCAACCTCCACAAATTCCTCCTTTTCCTCTGATGTGCAACATACATCTACGTATATAGCTGAACACGGATTGAGTCACGGTCAGATGAGCAGCGTTATATCAATAACAACGCTCGTTGCCGTTAAAGGATGAAACAATTGGGCTTCTGAAATCCCCTTTTTCCTATAATTGTTGTAATTACGCTTAAATCAAAGCTCGTTTAAGCCTCGTTCTTTGAATGGGACGATGAAAGATTATGAAGGCAATAAGGAAGACGAGCAACGAGGATTAACCGATACAAACCACCGCCTAACAACAGGCACTTACCCCCATGTTCGATCGGCTGTTTATCTTAATGAGCCTCTCATTCAATCGTGTTTTAAAGCATATGTTACGTAGCGAAAGATATGCCGGTGCGTACTGCAGGACGCCGTCAGTGGGCGATGGTCAAATGTACTCTACATATGCATGTACAGACGCACAAAAAATGAGCCACCTATCTTCTATCAAAAATACTTATTGTCCAACTGTTTAAAAAACTACCGAGTTGGTCATTTGGTTATCGTCTCCGCCTGCATGCGGTCGGGAGATCTGGGGTTCGCTCCACGGGTCGGCTGACCTCGCTGTGGTTTTCGTGGTTTTCACAGCCCTTGGGCGAATGTCGAGGTCAGTTC
Organism: Cylindroiulus punctatus; assembly: GCA_034695085.1. Lineage (NCBI taxonomy): Eukaryota > Metazoa > Arthropoda > Diplopoda > Julida > Julidae > Cylindroiulus > Cylindroiulus punctatus. Next base: position 6,645 of record JAQFYZ010004996.1, read on the forward strand.
CCCTTCCAAATCGGCCACGACTGTCCCAGTCCTTACTCATATTTGATTTCTTCGCCATGCTTGTTTGCCAGTTCCATCTTGTTTCCTTCTCGCAGTTGTTTCCCAAAGCCGCTGTTGCTATGTTTACGTCTCTGTGCTGGCGCCATTTAGCCTTGTAGGCCTTGCGCCCTAAAGCCTCATGCACACGCTCAAAAAACTAGACCTGCTGACCTGACCCCTCAGGGAATCAAAACAAAAAATGTCCGAGAGTTAAGATTATTATTTTTCGTGCATGTTAAAGGTTATGCATATCAAATTACTACCAGTGCCAGTGGTATTTTTTGCTGGTAATGGTGGTAATGCTGCTGACCCATCTGAGATGCCATTAGTTCGAAGTATGCGTTTAGTTCATTTAAATTACGCATTTACGATGTAATTGATTTGAAGAAAGTGCGTTTTGAAACTGCTTTTATATCGTGTATAGATGCATTTTTCGTCAGCAGTCTGAATCACTTATTTTTATCATAGGAAGTTGCAGTAAAGTGTTTGTCGAGGTGATTGCTGTCTCTGCATTTCATCCAAGTACATGTACTCTTTCCGGCTTCACAATAATACAGGATGTTTTTCTTTTCCTGCTGCGCACCTTTGCGACTTCCGGCTGCTTCCGGCAAGCGACAATTAATCATTATTGCTTTTGTCAAAAAAGGATTTGCAGCGTGAAGTTGAGTGAAGACAATATCAGCGAGCAGATAAGACAATTTCCTCCCCCCGGCCCCAATTTTTCAAAAACCTACTAAACTCAAAAGGATAACAACATGCTGAATGCGTGTCAATTCATTCAACACTCCACCTTTTTACGTTGAAACTACAGTAGAACCTGTCTAAGTCAATACTGTAGGGACCGGGCATCACGTATCAGTTTAGACAGGTTATTGACTAAGGCAGGGACATTAATCAAGCATGGGGACGAGCTCGGGACCGGCCGCTGATATCAGGTTATGGAAGTTATAAGCTTACACAGTATAAGTTAAGACAGGTTCTACTGTACATGTTTATTTGCCGCATTTACACGTTATCATCTCGTCGTTGTGTTTTGGTTTCTCTCTACCGAATGCGTTGCCCGGGTTATTTCTTTTAGTGAACTGAAAACTGATTTAGGACGAAAATGACGGAATCGGAGTCGATGAGGCGCATCCGCATAAAATTGCGGCGAATTTTCGAAATCCTCTTCGGATTATTCGGTTTGTTTAATTATTTCTTATCCTCGCCGTGCGTTGGAGCGCGGTTTACATTCATTAAATTTGGATAAAATTGAGGCCGATGCTGCGTGGATGGAGTCCCTTTGAAACATCCCCAGAATGAACAACTTTATTTAGCTTCGAACGGCTTCTTAAATAACGTATTTAATTAGGAAACTTCGGCATCAATCTTTAATCGGCCCTCTATTTTCTGATGTATTTAGTTTCCCATTGAGAGCATTTCCAATTACTACTCCAGTGGCGAACTTAGCGGAAAAACTACTCTTATTCTGGCTCTGTGCCGTCCGAGTCGACTTATTACTTACTCTCACATTTTTTTCTCTCGATCTCTTAAATTCATTCGCTGCTATTTTGATTATTAAGATTTAATTAAATGGCGTCACGCGTGGACCCCAGCCAGCCAAGCTCGAGTACGATTTGCCAGTTAATAATAGCAGAAGGAATAATTGAAAAGTGGAAATGAAATTTAAGGAGAATGCCACGTGAGTACCTCCGAGTACCATAATTGCGCATTTTCGCGCATTGTTTATTATACAGGGTGTACCGATATGGTTTGGCGAAAATGACAGGGTAGGTAGCTGGTGATATGTGGAGTAAAAAATACTAATGAACAGGGCGGCGCAAATCACTCCTTATCATTAGAAACGGGCAACCACATGTTGACATTTGACATGTTGAATGTTGGAATTTAACATGGCTAGCGCATCTTATTATCTTTGCCTATCTGTTAGCAGGGAGCTGGTCCCAATAGTTACGCAACAAGTTGCATTGTTGCTTTGTGAGGGATTGTCTTCAAATCGCCGCAGCACCTCTTCTTCAAAGGCAACTGTTCGCACACGTCTCCTTGCACCAACACCTTCGGGTCGCACTTGTGAGGTACCAGTTTCATGTAACCGGCGATCAACCGCCACAAATGATGCACGATTGGGATGGCGCCGATTCGGGTACATCAGTCTGTGCAACTACTCAGCCGCTCGTGCATTTCCTCTCGTTTCCCCATAAACGAGGTGCATATCGGCAAGTTCACCAACTGTAAATGGCTCTCCCATGACTCACTCTGACCAAACACAACCGTGCATTGTGTAACTTTGGGTACCAGCGACCTGCTAACAGATAAGCACAGAGAATAAGATGCGCTAGCCATGTTAAATTTCAAGCAAATCCGTGTGGTGAATGTCAACATGTGGTTGCACGTTTCTAATGATAAGGAGTGATTTGCGCTCCCCTGTTCATTAGTATTTTTTACTCTACATATCACCAGCTACCTACCCTGTCATTTTGGCCAAACCAATTGATGTGCAATTGATTTTGGTTTACTTTACGCCAGTGTGTTGGCGATATGTGTCCCGCGAGTGATTCTGTCTTTATTTCATGTAAATTAAGTTCAATCATCTTCTTTTGTGGCTGGGATTACGGAATGAACGCGGTGCATTTTTTTAATTAAGATTTTCTTAATAAAAACTACCGGCTGATGAAGCTGTTTGCTCAGCGAAATGAATATTGGCTGTGTTGTTGTTATACTTCATTCAGTTTTTATTTCATAAGTTCTGAATTGGGCGTTTGTTGGTGCCAAGCAATCCATGCAAACTCACAGACTCGCAGTGATAAATGCAATTCACTGCAATTGGCCATTCGGATGCATATCGTTGGTCCGATTGATGTTGATGCTATCAAACGAAGCATTTTACAACGTTTTATTCGGAGTCTTCCTGCAGCTTAATGTGTTGCTCCTTCCGCAGCCAGGGGGCGCTGAGTATATCTTCCGAGGCGATGTGGAAATATAAGAGAAAATTAGTGAGCCAACGTGAATGAAGAGGAAACTCTTAATGATATTAAACATCGTCTTCAACTACAAATAAGATTTCGCCCACTTTGAAGCCATGATTTCCGCTACTTAGCGGGGCGCGAATGAACCCTTGAATTTTAAAGCACATTTACGTTATCGTGATGCATCTAAGGGACCTCTCCAGTCGACTTTTTAATTTCCAGCTAAACATGCGTGGGGAGAAGTAGTTTGTATGCATTTTTCATAAGTGCACGAGCAAGCTTAATATTTTCGCCGCAAAAGATGTTTTCGATATACGTTAAGTTTTAAGCGTGTCTTCGCACTCGATTGCCCAACCATGCATCGGACCTATAAATATTGCTCCCAAATTGATTGAAGTGCATCGAGCGATGAGATTTACTCGACGAAAACATGGCATACCATATTGTTGGCGTTGAGGCGCCTTATGCCCGCCCGGAGAAATGGGGTCAAGGGGATTAACCTTGACCCTGCACCTGGACG
>JAQFYZ010004997.1:0-10168 GCA_034695085.1 Cylindroiulus punctatus
AACCTAAAAACAATGGTTGGCAAAAAACGTTTTTCCAACATTGGACCAACACTTATTCACCAACCTAAAAACAACGGCTGGGAAACAACATTTCACCAACATTGGGCATTGGCAACATCGTACATTTTACAATGCCAACCTATATTGCCAACTATGCCAACAGGTTTCCAACATTAGCCAAACATGCCGTGTTACTAGGGATTGAATCAACAGTGAATAGAATTGCAGTGCATTTTTTGTATGTGCTGATTAACTATTTAGGTCTTTCTAATCACACATTAAAAAATCTAACTATCTGCAGGGTGCGAAGCATCAAAATAATGGATAATTTAATTGAGCTGATATGTGTGGATCCATCGTGTCCAGATTCATCTTGCTCCATCCTTGTTGATACATCTTTGGCGAATTCATTGTTACTAATTCCTGGAAGTCTCGTGAAGTTATTTGCTGAAAGGATCTCAGCAGATACCTCGAGGAAATATAGAGCTACGGTAATCAGCTGTAGATTAGTTGAAATTGTCAATTTCAATCAGCATGGTGTGCAGAATGTTTGATCTTTTTTCCAGATCATGAAATTGGCGGAAGGCATAGACACATTAGTCTATAACAATGCTGTCAAAGCTCAAAATGATTACTTTGGAAACCGGCAGAAATTTATGAGCCTTCGATCAAATTCGTAATGGATGCATGGTTGCTTTCACCAACTGCCAACTTGCTTTGTTTCACCCCATTGCACGCAGGGGCGCATACACATGGCACCCTCTGGGGGACCAGAGGCCCTAGATTAAGAGAGGTTGGTCATAGGCGATGTAATTGGCTGTTTGTTGATGGTTGCTCGTGACCTAAAGGCGCCATCTTGATGCACTGCAGTCAGGGGCATAACGGACTACCCCCGCAGCCCCTGCAGTGCGGGGGGCCCATGCCTGATCAGGGGCCCATAGTCCGGTACATGTAATATCTGCATGTCAAAAAATGTGAAAAAAATCGGATTTCTGGCAATTTGCTGCAGATACGGTCAAATGCCCCTATTCCAAATGAATAGAAATGGGCACAGGGGCCCAGGGGGATTGGGACATCTGGACTCCCAAGTCACACAATTGAAATTCCAGTTCATTCTGGAATTGCTTGGTCACACTATCACTGCCACCAGTGGTCAGACTAATGACAGATACAACTGTACATGTAGGAGGAATGGTTGTTGGGAAGGGTCCTCTTCACTCCACATTTGGATTTTCGTGAGTACAGTTTCAAATGTTCACTTATCATCAAATTAAGTGCACTTACTTTTGGCATCACCATTTTTCCACTTTGTACCAATAATACAAAATTATTGACTCTACATTGATCAGGCCTATGCCTGATCAGGGGCCCATACAGTCAAAATTCCTTTGTTTAATGGCAGTTTTCAGGTCAGAAAAATATCAAAATCTCTTAGTTTTTTCGGGGGGCTATATCCCCCTATCCCCCCACCAAAGGCTCCACCCCTAGGAACCCCTATAATCCTACCCGAGGGCCGCAGTGGCGGATCCAGGGGGTGCCCAGGGTGCGGCCGCACCCCCCTTGACTCCTTGCATATTCTTTTTTTCATTTTACATGTACTTTCACTTTTCTTTCCCATTTTGCTGGTAACATTTTGTACGTTGGTGAATCTGGGGCACCCTTTTTAATCCTGGATACACAGTAAGGGGATTAAACTGAGTTCAAAAAAAACATTAAGCTATTTAAAATTTTACTAGAACAATCGCATTTAGAGTGCCTCAAAACTCATAATCTTGCTTAAGCAGGCCCCCGTACCCCCCTCTCTCTTCAGGGGTATTCCATACCCCCCAAACCCCCCGGTGTGCTTACTGCCCAATCACCGGCCCTCCCACACTGCACTGCTGATTGCGACCGGTGACCCCCTCCTTGCTAAAATCCTGGATCCGCCGTTGAATCCTACCTGAGGGCCCACTATCGGTAGCTTGCAGGGGGGCCCACAACAAATTTGTTACTCCACTGGCACTGCTATAGCAAGGGTAGTATGGAGTTCGCATATAATAGTAACGGTAATAACCCTTTCGTTTAGCATTTCGTCATTTATATGACGAAATCCATGGGCGGCAACTGGAGGTCAACTTTGGGGGGCCCAGGTAAACCCGTAACATATATACATGGAGGCCTAAATATACTGCAAAAAAATATTTTCAAAAACAAGTTTATTTTTTGCAAACATTTTTCAAAAATTAGTTCAATATATGCTTTGTTTTGCAAACATTTTTCAAAAACCTGTTCATTTTTTGCAAAATTTTTGCTAAACCAGCTAATTTTTTTGCATTTTGTTTTACAAAAAATTGTCACCCTCATATATGAAATCTGGCCCATTTATCTACACTTGGGGAAGCTTCTCAGAGTCTCAAAAGAATTTGTTTCAAAATTCGGTAAAGTGAGGCATGTGTGAGGCATAAGTGAGCATGTTTATCATTTATTCAATGATATTCAATGATTCAAGACTTAAATAATATTTAGAAAAGATTTCGTTTAATAAAGAACAAAACGTGAAAGTCAAACAAGAGAAAATTCGCAGTTCAAACGCCGTACAACTTGCTAAGCTATACACTCATGGCTCATTTAAGCATCAAGATGGCGTCCGAAATTGCTGTGACCAACCTCTGGTAATCTAGGACCTCTAGTGGGGATAGCGTGCACTAGTGAACGCTGTCGAGTCAAATCCTGCAGCACAATGGCGGTGCTTTCGGAACTTTGCACATGGACAGTAAGGGACCACTTCTAACTACAGAATGCGAGAAGACCATGAGCAAAACTAGGTCGTTTCATCTACGGAAGACGATTAGGTCATTGATAATCCACATAAAAGGGTGTTGTGTGTTGGCTATGTTCGGTCCCACGAAATTCAAAGGTCAGATAGTCTATATACGAAAATTTAACTTTTTATATTCATTTTATTGGAGAACGATAAGATATGTTCTGAAGATTACTGCATGTGATTACTAAGTATGGAAGTGTTTACTATTTGTAATTGAAAAACTGAAAGCTTAATTGTGATTCTATAGCCTGACTTATCAGCACGTTTGAAAACATGTACGTTTAGATGAGTTAGAACAGAGCAACTAGCTTCCATTGGTGCTAGGCGAGGAATGGGCAATAGACAAGCAGCTTATGCAGATTGTCATTCAGAGTTTTATGACTTTTCAGACCTGTAGGCAAACGTAGTATGAAAAAAGTATTGCAGTAACAGTTTCAACCTATTATTTCATAGTTTACAAACTTAAAATAATTTGATTGCATAGCAAGAATATCTCCTAGACTTTGACAACCAAAGAAAACAACAGAAAGAGAAGTTGAGTGAGAGAAACAACTCACTCAACATTTATGGATATGTCAGCTGTTATATTCGAGTCCTAATTTTAAAGACTTTTTACTAGAAATTTAACTGGCAATTGCTGGACCGTTTTTTCGCATGTGGCCAGGTTCTTTTTAAAAGGACTTATTAATTAATTAGCATTAAAGAAATTTTTTGGGTAGCAACAATCAATAATACACTGAATGTGTCCAACAACCATTTATTATGTATTCACTAATAAGTTACATGTATTTTCACTGAATAAAATCGTTTCAAATAATCAATGTTTTTGAATTTATTTCTAAGATTTTTAACAATTACTAATACAATCATGAAATTCAATTAAAACAATCAACGCAAGAAATTCAATGTAAACACTCAATATTCGAAATTCAATATAAATTCCAATAGGATTTTTCTCAAGTTTGGAAAAGTCAACTACACTCAAATTTATTTTTAATGAAACTGATGCTCGATTTAATTTAACTATTTAAGAAAACTTTCAGGTCAAAACTTTTTTTCACTAATTTTTTAAAAAAAATTCCCAGAATTTAGGGGAAAGGCTATTGAATTGAATATTTGTCTTATCTGCTTCTTTGGTTATGGCGGGTCCTTCTTCTCTAGCACTGTTAGAACTGGCGTACCAATTATTGCAGAACTTAATCAAGTACTGCTGCCTGGATTCCTGGTTCTGGGCTGCACTGGGAGTTGGGCTCACGAACCGCTGATGTAACTGTTCCAGAGTTGGGTTTAGTGGTCCGAGTCGGCGAACTTGGGGTACGTATGTAGAATTCCAGCGACCTGTAAAAACGGCTAAGCTTTTTCTTCTTTTGGCTGCTCCAGGTGGATCTTGGACCATATACTGCCTCTTTTGGTGAGTAGATTCTTGCATTAATGAGTCGAATTGTCCTGAAGTCTCCTTTCTGGTGGAAGTGGAATTATTTTCGAAGTTGCTGCTCTCTTGGGTAAATGTCTGTTTCCGCTTGGATTTATGGATGAACACTTGTTTATGCTTCGTACTTTTTCTACTTTTGTATGGCGATGGTTATAATCAATTTTTACAAAATCTTTCTTAGAGTATCGATGAGAGAGGAAGAGTTCTTGTAAAACAGCACTATTTATACCATTTTTGCTCAATTCTGATTGGAAATTGAAATTCTAAGATCACGCCTCGGTTCATGGTAATAGTGCCTTTTGGAAATTTCGAAACTTATCTCACTAATGGTCATGTGGTGGTTTTTTGGGGTGGCAATTTCTGTTTTGCACACGATCTAGGGTCCTGTGACAATTGGAATTTTTTAAGGGTGCTTTGATTTTCCGATTTGATTTATTATTTCTCACTTTTGCTAGGATTTCATATACCTTAACTTTTTGGAGGGGGGAAGTGTTACTGATTTATTTGTCATTTTTATTGTTCTTGGGTGGTCAGTTGTTGCTGCAATTTTTTTTGAATTTCAGCTCATTACAAGCATTGACAGGTGTTTTTGTCACCCCTGATATCTATTTTTGTATTTTTTTGTATCCCCCTTTTTTGGTTCTCCCATCCATTACGCATTGCTTTTACAGGGAGCCGCTACAATTTTTAATCTAATCAATTTATGTTTCTACAATTTCTGTTGTTCGATTTAATTTCTTTAGTTTCATTACCCTTTGTCTTATCAGTTCGTGACCTAAAACTTGCTCCATCCGTGCCTATGCCATAAACCTTTATTCCGTGCCCCCTGGTCGGATTAACTTTTGCGTAACTCGCCGCCATTTTGCTTTTTTTCCCTCTTTGCCCTTTGGGTATAACCACTTGACAACATTTAGGAATTTTTATATCTTCTATTCAGCTGGGATTTTTGCTAATTATAATCCCACACAAAAATGCGGAACTTAATTTCAGACGTTTTTTCTCTAAAAATGGAATAACTCGAAAACAGCTTGGCGTACAGAAACGTTACGTGTTTCTATCTCCATTATTAAGGATTCTACAGCAATTCGCGTCTATACGAACATTTTTGCATCGGTTTTTCATTTATTTCCGTTTATTTTCGTAATTTGGTTTGAGGATGCTGTTTTCGGTTGTTTTATACTTCGTTTCACTTTCCTTATTTGAGTTTCACTTTTAATTTCGTTGTTTTTATTCAAATTTGTAATTCCCTTTCAATTTTAATTTTTTTTTTCTTTGACTTTCCTGCTCTCGCAGACCCCAAAGATCGTGTTGCTATGGGAAGTAGCTGGCCTCACCGACTGCAAGGGAGCTCGAACCCCGATGGAAGTCGCATTTCTGACAACCGACACTGCGAGCCCACATCTGTCTAGCAATAATCTTTACCGTAAACAAACCACTGTTACCCTGTCTACAGCCGAGGCGGAGTATGTCACAGCCTCAGCAGCCTGCAGAGAACTTATCTGGCTCCAGCACCTGCTTTTAGGCATGGGATTTTCATCGACAAAACCCGTCGCAGTGCTGAAAGGACCAGTGCTGCCAGAACTCCAGCCGCCAGACCAAGCACATAGACATCTGCCACCACCACATCCGAGATCTCAAGGAAAGGGGTGTCATCCAACCTGCGTTTTGCCCTTCAGACCAGATGCTGGCTGACGTTTTGACCAAGCTCTTTTCATTTGACGCTTTCAAGCGCTTTACCCGGGAGCTCGGTTTGGTGGACGGCAGTGTCTAGGTGTTCCGGTCTTGGTTTTTTTCGTAATAACGGAGAGTTCATCACCCCGTTCTCTGAAGCAGTTTCGCGAGAGGGAGTGTTGACCTACATGCGACCTTAGCCCCTTTTGGCGCCTATCTAGGGGGCGCTTCTCTCTGCTCCAGGGCCAGGATTGCATTCCTTTTTGATTTTGCAATCCTGCCTGTCCTGCCATGCTACTTGACCAAGCTGGTCATGCTTTGCATGTTTTCTGTTTCTCCTGTGCCACACCTTAGGCCTAGGAAAGGGTATTGTTGCATTTACTTTCTTGTTAACAGCTTGAATTAAAGTTTTGTTTTCTGGTTTTTCTTCAATATCCAACAATATTAACATTTCTGAAATTTTAAAAATAAACAAAATTTAAGCACTATTAATGCTTTATTTAAAGCGTATTCAACTTTATTCATTATTATGTCAGACTGGATGAGCAATGCATAGGCCCATAGTCAGAAAGGCTCTTTTTAAATTACTGTGTGAAGGGCATCCAAAGTTAATTTTTAAATGAAGCTGGTTTTTCATAACTTGTATGTCTACGCAGATCCAGATCTGCATGGTACAAATGAAGGATAAATGTGTATTGAATCACATTTACTGACGTCATAATTCATAACCCATCTGGATGGATTTGCCCAAGCAACAGTTATATTTGAACATGGCTGACGAACTAACACATTTACCTACACTTCATATGCACTATTAGCAGACAATATGACCATAAATTTCACATTATAAAGTCAGTTATTGTTAATGATCTTGAGACAAATTCCCATAAATCTGGTTTGTTTTAATTTACGTCATGGTTCTGACTATCGTAAACATGGGTGCGATTTGGGGAGCTGCTGTGAACGGCGTTATTCCAACTTATCTGGTTTTACCTATAGCTTGTCTTGTCAACCATTCGTGAATGTTATCAATATTTTACTTACTGTGTTGCAGAATAATTTTCCATAAATTACGATCAATAACTAAAACACATTAACGTGTGTTTCACACCTTTTAAGGTCAATCACATTTATGTTGCGTTACATTAGTGTTGTCATAATTTTTAAATCCGTGTTTCATTACAGCCATGGCTGATGAAAAAAAAAGTGATGGCATGGGATTGTGAATTAATTGAATAATGGTTAAATTGCTCCATAAAGCACATGAATATGGCTGACGGTTTCGTTATTTTTAATTTTATAATTTGCATTGTTAATGAGCAGCTGGAACTTTGACAGGCTAGAGTAGACAGGCTGGAGCTTCCTATTACCTTGACATATTATTGGGTGCATGGGGATCCCATATGTTCCAGCCTACAGGGTGATTTGCTTTTAGATATAAGTACATGTAAAGTTGAAATATATATTCTCAGTCAAATCCTCTGGGAGAGGTACAACGTTTCAGCCAGTAAAAAACCCTCATCAGATGCTATACAATAATAGAATGACCGAAAAATACGAGTTGTGGGAATTAAACAATAAATATTCTTAAGGCCAATATTTGACATTAGTAAACCAATGTTATATGGAAACATGGGCGATTTTTTTTAGGAGGAAGGGGGAATATTTGTGGGAGACTTAAGCTGAAAGTCGTAAATTAAGCATGTGTGTGCTCAGGTTTAAGCATAATGTGCGTTATTGTGCACTACGTGTGCGCTATTCTTTTTTATTTTTATTTTAAGAAAATCTTTCAGATGTTCATGTTGATCAATGAATAATTATCTGTGTAGTGGTTACCGTAGTTGTTATTCATGTGCAACTTACGCGTTGTGCATTTTTTGCGTGCTAAATTAAGTTTAATTTAATTTTATTTAAAAAGCGGCCCCTGTAAAATATTGAGGTTGCTTCCCCGCAATACACCCACTATGCACTTGAAGCGCCACCTAGTGGTTTCCAAAATAATTCTCGAAAGATTCAAAAATTGTCTTATATTTGGGAAACAATTAGCAATCTCATTCAATCAGCCTCGTGGTCGAGTGTCTGCTTCCTAAACCATACATGTAGGTCCTAGGCTCGATTCCTACTATAAAGTGGAAGTTATCCATTTAAAAAATGTCTAGTTATGTTGACTAGGGTGTGATGTCAATCAAAAGCAAACATTATCTGTATTTTCAAACACATTAATACAACACTGTAAATTCAAATCAATGTTGCTGCAATGAAATTTACCACCACAATGTTCCTTAGCATTTATCTTGATTTTTAGTGTACTTTTAGTGTAACACCTTTTTGCTGTTTCAGTAGCAGGAAGCATAAACCAATCCCATTTTCTTATAAAAGAATATGGCATCTTCTTTAATTTGTCCCTATATTTAGTTGGGGAGATGGTAACTTTCAAATAAGATGCCCAAACCCAAAATGTGGGGACAAGAAGAAGATGCCACATGTGTTAAATTTTGGAAGATGGGAATGCTGCAGACGTATTCGTTGGAAATCTTGTTTTTACCGAACTGCAGATACTTGGCACATTAAACTTGGAGGCAAATGAATGAACCTGAAATAAACAAAATTGACTAGGAAATTCGTGAATGTAATCAAAATTCGCTATTAAGAAAACCAAATAGCAAAACCATATCTAAAAATGCTTGGTATAGCCATAGCATTGGTAGCCATGGAAAACATTTGAACATAGCTTCAAACATATACTTCAGGTCTACCAATTATTTCGTCACTGTATAATGCATTAGAACCCTGCTAACAATCATGTGTCACATGGACATAAATAAAATTAAAGATAAATTTCAGATGCAAAATGGAATAGATTATTAAAACCGAGAAAAATAAAATATTTCATACAAAGGCACAAATTAAGTAAACGACAGAAAACAATATGCTAAAATTAATTATGAAACAATACTTTATTATAGCAATTAACCGTAATTAATAAAATAATCAAAATATTCATATTTGAAAATCTAAATCCAAATTTTAGCAATAGATGGCAGTAGTTGTACCATCAGTCAAGTTTATTTAGCCTAAGGCCATGAAGGTAGGCAGACGGCAGAAAAGGGTTAACGTAAAAGGGTCAAGAAAAAAACCTCCGTTAACTTAACAATCACGCAACGCGGTACTGCTAGGGTTAAAACAGGAAACACCCATGATTCCCAAAACGAGGCCAGAAACACCCCAAAAATGACTAAGAAGACCAATCAAAAACAAAAGCACTAGCACAACCTGGTGAGGAAAACTTGCAAACCAATAGGATCACTAACCGAGATAATAAGGGAAATTATACCAGCAAGAAATAGTAGGTCAAAAAGGGTTGAAATTTAGAAAATAAAAGATAGGAAAATTGCAGCCAAAAAAAACTTCCATTGATAAGTAGAGTGGAGCACGCCACTCAAAAAACAATACTTAGGGAGAAAACCCCCTAAAAACCCCCATTAACACAATATAACGAGACATTAAAATTTTACCGTTAACGGTAAACAGCTCGTTAGCTCCCCTTTCTCAAAATTAAGGAGGAGAATGATCATTTTCAGAAACTCTGATTTGCTAAAAACTGGAGATAGGGAAAATTGTCAACCAATGAGATGATTTACATGTTAAGCAAAATTGTATAAAAATGCATGCAAAAGTGTGTGAAAGCATGGTCCTCCATCGAACTCCAGAGGTGAATCTACTATGACAAGCTTCAAGACAGTGCTCCGGATCAGACTCACACCAAGCCAGCAACTTCGACTTCGAACTCAGCAGCTCGCTTGTAAGTTTGGATAACGTTTTTCCAAGTTCTACAAAATTGAAAACCAGCAATTGGACATAGAAGATTCGCAGTGCTCCAAAACCAGCAATTGGACATAGAAGATTTGCAGTGCTCCAAAACCAGCAATTGGACATAGAAGATTCGCAGTGCTCAAAAAACCATCAATTTGGAGATAGAAAATTCACTGTGCTTCAGACCATTAATTTGGAGATAGAAAATTCACTGTGCTTCAGACCATCAATTTGGAGATCGAAAATTCACTGTGCTTCAGACCATAAATTTGGAGATAGAAAATTCACTGTGCTTCAGACCATCAATTCGGACATAGAAAATTCACAGTGCTTCAGACCATCAATTTGGACAGAAAATTCGTCAGTGCTTCTAAATTAAGTTGGACAGCAAATTTCAACAAGTGCTCCAGAACTCAAGGACTTAATTCCAGTGCAAGCAAGAAGAATAA
>JAQFYZ010004998.1:0-10167 GCA_034695085.1 Cylindroiulus punctatus
TAATTTTGTTGTAATGGTCCACGGATCCTCGAAAATGACATCGTCATTACTAATGGCTTTAAAAAATGTTTCATGGGATATACATTAGATGACAGACAAGTGCTTAAAATTGCTTACGTTTCTCATGTTTAATCGCTTATGTACGTATATAATAAATACATCTTGGAACCCCAGAATTTTCTCCGGATTGGCAGATTTGCGATTTGTGAAACATTGGGGTTCTATGGCAAAAGTATGTACAATCCTGGAAATGTATCATTCGTATCACCATTGAAGCTGTAGTTTGATACTAGTATGTTATAGACAGACCATGTTTGACAAATGTTAAGGTCTACACATCGACGTCTTTTGGCTGAACACCACCTAAAATGTTGGAGTAGCTTCATGTTTACTAAGACCATAGTTAAAATTGTTTCTGCCCCAGCCTGTACCATAGACTCTAAACGGAAAAAGTACAAATGTTGAACCTTAAGGGAACAAACGTTTTGAAACTATATACACCCCTAGGGTACATATATGTTGATTGCACTTGTATCCTTGACATGTACTCCTTCGGGTACATGCATATGAGTCCACATTTGTACATATTCATATTGTACCTTGAGGTACAAATATTAAAAGCATTTACTCCCTTTGGGTACATAGTAAATGATAATCATTTGTACCTAATTTCCAACACTTTCAGGTACATATGCCCATGGCAAATGTACCTCCAAGGTACATTTGCATTTATTTTTTCTTTTCTTTTCTTATTTTTGCAAAAACCACAAGGCTACAGAAGATGACCAAATGCATACATTCCATGATGAAGGTCATTAGCAGACATGGATGTCGGTCATTTCTTTATGAAAAGGTACCCAAGTCCTATAACGGGGTGCAAATGTACATTTGTACCCCACAAAAACTGCATTTGTACTTTTATGGTTTACAGTGTACGTTCATGGTCCTCGTCGCTCAAAACCAGTGGTGACCAGCTCTGGTGGTGATTGTAATGATCTAGGACAGAAGATTCTCAGGCAAAACTATTTTTTCCCCCTTTTTCTCCTACCAACGAAGCGATGTTTTCGATTTTATGACCCTAGCTGAAGAGATGACGATAAATTAAAAGACGATAAAATACTTGGCCTACCTGTTAGGTGCGCTAGCTATAAAGAAAACACATCACGTTAAGTTATTAACCCTTCCGTTCCATGTATTATTCTGGTGCAATCTTTGATCGAGCTATTCTCGGTGGAAAAACCGAGTGCCCTATCAGGAAGCGCCCAAGCAACTCCCATTATTCACATGTGCCAACGTGTCCGGCGATGTTACTGTATGCAATTTATATCTCTCGTAGAGAGCATAGCGAAAAACATGGCGACCAATCAACCTACAGGACAATTATGGTTATGTTGTTCGCTGGAAAATGCGCGTCCATGCCCCTGAATTAAGATCGTCCTACACTCTGACCCATAAAAATGTCATTATTAATCCAATGGCGAGCAATTCTGTGTATAAAAGAGCCATCATTAAGAGGGGCTAATAAAACGCATCCCATGACACGGGGAAAAATGTACAGCTTTGCATTTGATGACTCAAATAAAAATAATTATTGAGATTATATACTTGCATCCATGGATGAATGGCTAATACCACTGCACTAATAAAAGTCCATGCATGGCCAGGCAAATGATGGCCTCAGCAATGAACCCAGATTCGAGAAATCTGCGTGGATGTGTCTCCTGAGTATTATCGGGTCACAAGCACAAATACACTAAAAGTGGTGTTTATTTGCGCTAAAATGCCAGACAATACGACATTTAGCTAGTCGTACGTAGCAGACATCAGAAGCAATCCATCTTTCCAGAAGATAAATGACACGCACCCCATACGACCACACAGTATGATACAAGTGAACACCCACACTGTATATTCTAACAACATTGAGGTTACAACATTGAGTATGTACATGTACAGTATAGTTCAGTCCCACCTGTCTAGTAGATAAGAATGACACGTAGCCTAGCTGTCGCAATTTGTCCTCTTATATTCTTTTATTTTTTTGTTTTTTATGTGTTGTACCTGATCTAGCATAACTTAACCTAACTAAACTAACTACTACTAACTACTAACTAACTACTACTAACTAACTAGTGATTGCCCCTTACAGGGGCAATCACTGCCACTTACAGGGGCAATGCCCCTTACAGGGGCAATCACTGCCAGCCTACAAGCATTTAGGAAAAGAAGGCTTCTCCTAACGACTCGTACGCTGGCAGTGATTGCCTGGCGGATGGGCAGCTAAATGAAAAAAAATACATTTTAGGTTCGTTTAGATTAGGTTAAACACAACGAATAAACAAAAACACACACAAACATAAAATGTGTAAATTGCAGTGGCTAGGACAAGTGTCATTCTTTTAGGCAATTACCGTAAGTGGGATTTAAATATAAATGTTTTTTTGTACATTTGGAGTAGGGTCTAATTTGTAGTGTTGCTGTTAATTATTGTTGAACGTTGCCTTTCATAAAACACATCCCGAAGCCCTAGGGCCTATACGCGATGTTTTGGATAATGGCTCTGCAGCTCCTGTGATTAGCATTGCTGGACTATGCATCGGCTAATGTGAATAAATGCAATGCAATTACTAATATAAGTCCATAATTGATGTTATAAAATACCGGTATGCAATTTGCCACACGTGGCCTTAACTGCTTAGCTGCAGACTAATATACAACAAACCCCCAACGATAACCCATAGGACAAGTACCCAGCTGTAGATGGTATCCTCGACATTTTTCGTTTAATGAATTGGACCTACAGCGAAAATCAATGCCGTTCATTCAATTAACGACTCCCGTGTATTGCTGTATATCGCTAGAAATAATTCTATCGATTTTCGTTCATGTTTGTCTCATCTCTTGCTCGTTCCAAACAACGCAGGAGGTATCACATGACACCGGGTTAACACGAGAGTCACAAAAGCCATGACCAAACATTGGGAGATGCTTAACACTAATACGCTGTACTTGTTTTATATGAAATTCTGGATTGTTTCACGCTCCTACTGCATGCCAATATTGACGTGTAATTTCCACCTGTTAAGAAAATCAATGGCGCTGTGATATGCAAAGTGCGTTGCATTTCATTCAACGTACATGTATATAGATTATTAAATTCAATGTAATTTAGTTGATTAGGGATGAATTGTAGGCTTGATTAACATATTTTAACGAAACGTAATTTGGTCGATACTATAAACATTTTAACACTTGATGAAGTCGTCATTATTCGAAGGTACTACTTTAATAGCACGAAAATATGGCACGTTAATTGTTACAGAATCATTTCACCGCTCTCCTTATGGTAAACGTTTTGGCAAAATTCATAGCTTAATTTTTATTACAGCATTTCTGCACGATTAAAGGGATATTTTGTCAGAGAAAGTGAGCTTCAAATGGGAATTTCAAAGTGCCTTCGCTGGTCTAGAGGGCCTTGCATTCCTAATCCAAACATGTGTTCTTCAGTATCCTTTACCATATCTATTTGTGTTGTGATATCATGTAACTCGCAAAGGAGAATCAAAACAAAATGTTTAATTATAAATATCACTATGAATTTTCATTTATATTATTTCATTTTCAATCGACACTCATGCTTTTATGATGCATGATTGTAATTGCTTGACCTAATGTTCAAACAATGTTAGACAATAGTATTGGAAATGAGAAACTTTAGCAATAATTTAGTAAAAAAATCTTGAATAGATGTTTTTTCCAATAGCATTTAATTTTTGGTAAAACAAGAAAAATAATTTCGGGAAAGCGCAATTTTTAGCTTATAAAAAATGCGCATCGTTCTTCGTTTAAAGGTGTAGGACGCGATTTCATGCATATGATTGTTGAAATCATAAAGTGTAGCTGAAAATGCATTTTATAAAGGTCTACACTCTACAACTGTGGATCAACTCTCCAGTCCTTCCCTAGAGACCACCATGCATCATTAATAAAGCTATGTGATGCTATGTCTGCTTTTAGAATCTTCAAACTCATTAACAGTATCTATATATACAGTAGAACCTGTCTAAGTCAATACTGTAGGGACCGGGCATCACGTATCGGTTTAGACAGGTTATTGACTTAGGCAGGGACATTAATCAAGCATGGGGACGAGCTCGGGACCGGCCACTGATATTAGGTTATGGAGGTTATAAGTTTACACAGTATAAGTTAAGACAGGTTCTACTGTATTACTTATTTCTAAAACCAATTATTCACTTTCAAGTTGTAATGTCGTTTCTGAAGTAATTGAGCCCGTTACCTGCTATTTCACTTGACAGAATTACTGACAGTAGTTTTACTGTGGCTTTTGAAAGTTAAGAGAGAATCGTTAGTTAGGCGTGTTGGCTACGTTTAAAGGGAATAATATTATATGAAAATTAAACTGGAAAATGGTGAAATATATTAGCATACTCACAAAAATGCTAATATACATGTATGTCCATTGAATTCTGAATAAAATTAGTCAAGTTGAAAATATCTTAGAAAATATGTTCGAATTCTTAGCTTCGTTAAAAGAAAATGTCTCGCGTTGAGAAACAATTTCATTGCAATGAATCTTAATCCATCAATGGTTTACAATGTATACACAGTACACGTACTTGTAGATAAAGTAAATCCCTTTAAGCGGGCACATGCGCATTGCTTCGGAGCTTTGTTTGTTTGCATGTTAGTATCTTCGCGCATCATATTAAACGGCCATACTTTAATTTCTGCATTAATGTGGCGTTCAATTATAAACTTTTAATTAGTAGTGCAATTTAGCAATCAGCTATCGTTTAAATTATATGATCTAGCCTCACTGTGTTTTCCACAACGTCTACACTGCTATATGATTCTCAATTCAGCGAAGGCAATTTTAATCCTAATTACTGGGCTCAGATTCGCATGACTAAGCTTTGAAATAAATGAACGCGATAAAATATTATCTACTTAAGCTTGCTTTCAGCTGCGTTATACTCATAATTTTCGCCTTTTTTAAATTATCTCCTTCGTTTGCAGAAAGATTACAACACGGATCTTCTTAGACATTTTTCAACGTATTGCAGGAACATTCATGCCAATTGAGTTATTTTGAAAACCAAGGTATTTTATTATTACGCATTAAAAAGAAGATCGAATACAATTAATTTTCAAACAATCGTATTTGCAAAATTTTTAAAGCATCGACTCCTTACCATCATTCTTCTTCTTAGACATTTTTCAACGTATTGCAGGAACATTCATGCCAATTGAGTTATTTTGAAAACCAAGGTATTTTATTATTACGCATTAAAAAGAAGATCGAATACAATTAATTTTCAAACAATCGTATTTGCAAAATTTTTAAAGCATCGACTCCTTACCATCATTCGCACCATGCTGCTCAAGAGAAAGTCGTGAAAGGCAAATGCACGAACTTTATTCGTCGAAAGAATGAACGAAGAAATAAAAAGTAATGCAAAATGCGATAAACACCCGATGTGTCAATAACTGTTGTTGTTTTTGTTGTTCTTCTGCAAATCAGCGTCCAATGTGCTGCGAAAGAAGTTGAAAGCCTTACCTGATGGCATGAAATACAATGTCCAGGTTAGTTCAGTTAGGTGGTACACCGCTCGAGTGAATGTTCCAATATAAACCTAGTTTTAGCACCACTTTTTCTGCATGTTGATCGCTGTTACTCCATGTTAAAGCGTGTTTGCTTTATTCCCTTTTCGGTCGTTGTCATTCGCACCAAGCTTACCGATGCCATGTTGCACGCTTTCAGCACGACAGGGATTTGAGGAAACATGACCCAGGGATGAAGACAGATCCAGGCTGCACCATCGTGGCGCATGCGCGGTTGCCTAGGCGACCAAACCCACGCACATTTCTGGGGTCGTTTTAAAATTGTCAACCTTTTGATAATCCTTTCATAAATTTGAAAATCAGGCGTCGTGAAAGTTTAGACCTGGCGGAGCACGTTGTCATGTGAAGAGAGACAAAATAAAAATAAAAATATGGGTCAATTTGCCCCAATTTTAATTTCCTTACACTAGTCATGTGGCAGGTGAATACGCTATTTTGCGTCGCCAAAACTGAAATCATGGTACGTGGGGGCGGTCCGCTTTTAATAATTATGTAAGATTAGATGTGCATTTCGGAGTGTAGGTGAAATTTTTTTTTTAATTACGTGGGCTGTTGAAAGACAAGCTTCGTCTGTCCGGGTTTTCTGGAGTTTGAATTTGCAGCTCACGCTCAAGATTCCAAAGGATGCGTTCTGTATTGCAAAAAAAACAACGCAAATTGTATCTCAAGTAAAAAGACCAAAAAAAAAAAAACAAGAAACCAGAGGAGTTTTAAATTTGTTTTCTCAAAAATCTACAATTTAGCGATGGCCAGTGACATGTAAATGGGTCCGATGGGTTGGCTAGTTTATTAAATGCCATTGATTAGATAATTTCTAATCTATTGAAATGCTGAGAAAATGGGACAAAAATAATTTCTTATGCATTCACAGAAGGTTGATAAAAATCGGCTACTCATATTTTCTCGAACTAAACATGCAGGCAAGCTTCAGGTAAGATGCAGATCATGCAGTTTCTGTATTTTACTATATTTTATACATTTTATAGTCGATAAAAACGAGTAACTAGTTGATGGGATTTGTTTTTTCCCTAGTTTTGGGTGTTGCGTGTTGCTATACACTGTAAACCATAAAAGTACAAATGCAGTTTTTGTGGGGTACAAATGTACATTTGCATCCCATATATCATATATGTACCCAACGGGATGAAATGATTTAAATACCTCAAGGTACCTCAAGGTACAATGTACCCCTAGGAACACATGTCAAGGGTACACATGCGATGAACATATGAACCCATAGGGTGTGTATATAGTTTCAAAACATTTGTGTCCTTAAGGTTCAACATTTGTTTCTTTTTCCGTTTAGAGTGTAGTACACAGTCCGTTTTCAAATTTAAAAATCATTGCAAACAATTTTAAAAATGCCGCTAGTTTGGGATCAGCGCCAGGTGCCGCCATCTGTTGCTACAAGCGCGGGAATTTGTGCATGGTGACGTCACGCGCTTATATTTTTAAAATGGCGGACAGTGTTGATATTGATTTGTACGATGAGGAGTTGGAGCCCGAGTTTAATCAGGTTAGTGGATATTATTTACATCTTTAGCAATCATTTGTCATGCCCAAAGACATTGTTATCATAAAACAACTAAAGTCGGCGTGATGCGTTGGTAGGCACAGGTTTCTTACTCGAAAATATGAGCCCTTCAAAATGGCTCCCCCTTTGTTGCCTTTCTTGCCGCATTACATGTACGGTATTTCTTGTTAATGTTATGCATCTTCTTTATTTTGCTCTTTTATACTAACCTTAGAATATGCGGCATTATTGTGTCGACAAGAATCTGATGAAGTTATTCTTAATTGATACAAACTCGATTAAGTATTTTACAGGCGTTGTGTAGTCTATGCTCGGTTGTTGTTAGGCCTAATGTTCTGTACAGGGTGCTTCTTGTTCTTTACAATAACATTGGTACTCGCAATAAGCCCGTGCTACGGGACCTGTGACGAGGGTCCTAGGACCAGAGTGTCTACTCAACAGGACCTTGATATCGAGCTCGGTCAGGTCATTCTAGTGGCGAAACATCAGTGGAAAATAGAAGCAGTACCCATTCCCTGGGTGTCAGACAGCTTGTGTGGGTGGTCATATCTCCCCCTGTATGTGGCTCGATTTAACAGCCCATTTGTGTTTATCTGGCTGTCTCGTATTATGATGCGGACCGGTAATGCCAAAGCTTGGTCGGTTCTTCTTTGTCGGAGAGATTTCCACTGTAGGTGCTCCAGCATTTCCGTGACCCTGTCAAATCTTCCAGCCTGTCACAAACAAATCTAGCTGTACGTCGTTGCACCATCTCTATGCTGTCTGCTTGGCCCAAACTGAGCTACAATACTCCAGTAAGGGTTGGACCAGGGAGATAAAGATAAAGTTCCCCGTACTTCGCAACCGAAGTCTCGGGTGTGGGTGCTCATCCCCCATTACTAGCCGGGAAGCCAGTGGGTGACAGCAAAGCTGCCATACATGCATTTAAATGGATAATAACTGTTTAGGCTGGTTATCAGACGTTTCGATGCTGCTTACTGGTCCTCATCATTCTTTTCTAGAATCAGGTAGAGGAAGTGTCAACATGAAAAATGGCTTCTATCAACCCAACCGAAAATCTTCCCGTATCAAATTCAAATAAATTGCAATTATTTTGCCATTAATATAACAAAGTCCAATTAATGGCAAAATAATTGCAATTTATTTGAATTTTAAATGGAATATGTTTTGCTGGGTAGCTACAATGTTGCTCTTGCCTATTTGCAAATAAGATACAGTAGGGCCTACATGTACCGTACCGGTCGTTCCCATAGTAGTCAACAGTGGTGAAAACGTTTTTGAAAAGCTGGTACATGTATATGGCCTATATAAAGGCTACATGTACTGCACTATGCATTCAATTTCAATAAAATATCATTAGCACTTTTCACTGTTGGATTCAAAAGTTGTTTTCAATTTTTATTTTCTTACATGATTTAATATTTCTTTTGTTGAATTGTCGTGGTAGCATGTTTTGGTCGCCTGTTAATTCTTTAATTAGCCCATATTCCATTATGAGATATGTCACCTATTTGGTTTCTTTATGAATGCTAGCTTATGGCGAGCATAATTTATATGCTGCCATAATTTAAACGAAAAGATGTAGCTACTGGTATTTATGGAAGATGGTTCAGCACATTAATTAAAATGATTTTCTTGCCTAGGAAGGAGATTACAATCATGATGCTGGTGTTGATTTGTATGATGATGTGATAACTGCACCTGCTGGAGAAGATAATGGTGATGAAAATGGCGATGATGTAAGTGAATGAAATGAATTTCTTGAAATGAACTTGATTCTGTTTGTGTTCTATATTTTTGTTACTGCTTGAATGATCCTCTTTAGGTATTATTTCTAGCCCTTCATAATATGGCTTAATTAAAACTTTGAATTGTGACTTATGGAGCACCTCCTTTCAATTGTTCTAGTACATGTTCGCTTTATGTTTTCATTTTGTTTTGATAAATCTATTTCTGAATATTCTCTAATCAAAAGTATCTTGTCGATCGTGATGGTCCAAAGCTCTCCTCTTCATCAATGGGGTCAGGATCTCATCTTGGCAAGAGAGTTCCTCTATACATTGGCAACTTGACATGGGTGTGTTAAAGTATCTCTATTGTATAGCTTACGTTTTCATGAAATTACATTAACTTCATTATCGTAGTATTTATGTGCTCTTTTAGTGGACCACGGATCAAGATATAACAGATGCAGTGAACATTCTAGGAGTTAACGACATGAGTGACATAAAATTTTATGAAAACCGAGCCAATGGCCAATCAAAGGGGTATGTTCTGAGCAAATGTTAATGCATTTTCATAGTCGTAAGGTTCATTAAGCACTGTATTTTAATGCATAATTAATTTTGTTAAAGATTCTGTGTGATAACCCTGGGTTCAGAATCATCTTCACGATTAGTTTTGGATAAGCTGCCAAAAAAGCAAGTAGTTTGAACATTTAGTGAAAATAATACATCCTTGTTGATGTACCCATCATATCAACAGTGACTTATAATAAATGTTAATATTTTGTAGAGAATTGCATGGACAAACGCCAGTTGTCACTCACTGTAATCGACAAGCCCTGAGTCAGTTTGAGATGCAGTCGAGGAAACCAGGCGCTCCAGGCAGTGGCCCTTGTAAGTATTCATTTCTTGCATCATCCCAGTTCCTCATTTATTTGTGTTTACTTATGTAAAGATTCATGTATGGGCTACAAATAGTCTTTGAAAAACTTAAAATTATCTATCCATGTTGGCAAAATTTGATATATATAATGTATGCATATTTAAAGAAATCGTGGCTGTAATTAAGTCCAGTTGATGACTACGACATTTTTAGTCTATTTATCATCCTGTGCCAGTGTTCATTTGTCATTATAACGAGTCTTGTTTTATATGAACGTAAACTGACCTCGTGTGACGTGCAGTTATTTAAGGGCCATTATAGGCCGTTTGAAAAATCCCTGTGAATTTGGGGACACCCCTGCACTCCATTCAAAACACCTT
>JAQFYZ010004999.1:0-10166 GCA_034695085.1 Cylindroiulus punctatus
CAACGACAGTAAATCTCTTATATTCCCATTCAGATGGCAGGTGCTGCCATCTATCGCCCATAAAGCAAAATAAAGATGCAAAACATAGAATTATCGTTATTACTACTATCATAGACATTTCCATAAGTTTTCAACAGCGCATGCCAACAAGCGCAAGTCCCTTTTAATGTTAACAAAAAAAATATTTTCATAGGTTGATTAGGAAAGTTTATGGAAATTTTATGCAGGGTGTCCCTAAAGTTACAACGCAATTTCAATGGGCCTTAAAGAAATGTGTATTTACTATATTGTCAATTCGCTGACGTTCAAAATAAATAGTAATAATAATTCTAACGACAAAAAATACAAGTATAATGTTTTTTATTCAGTTATTCATATTTGTTCGTTACCAAATCAGTCCATATTTTTCATCGTTTACACACAAGCTTAAAATAGGCAATTAAGCACTTGTTGTGCAAAAGCATCAATTTGCTAATCACTCGTTTTGAATTTATTATAAGCCCACCAAAGTTATAATGCTATCAAAAAAATATTGGACATTGCACAGTGACGTCACTCAACCCTCGAAGCCAAATAGGCCTCGTAACTAACTTTTTAAAAAAAAACGACCACCGTTCTTTTCTTCAGCATCGATCGAGCAGTTAAATGTTTATTTTTGTTTATTCAACGAATGTTAACGTGACATTAAGGGTAACGCGATGTTTATTCCCGTTGCAATGAACGCCTGGTCGTGGGAGTGGTCGGGGCGGTGCAGGTGGCGCGTCGAGCGACCGCTGGCAGCGCCATCTGGCGGCGCTCGGGTGCAGGGGGTCAAGGCGCTTGACCCCGCATAGTTGACCCGCGCCCCCCCACGGCGACACTCATCATTTTGAGTAATTTTTGTTTACGGCGTTGATGGCGCTGACAGCCAGACGAACCAGGCGAGCAATTAATCAAAGGCGTGTTGCTGTTTTTCAAACCGTGTTTGGAAACGTTAATTTTGTCGGCACTTCCTCCTCCTCCATGTCGTAGCAACATTTTATTTACGCCTCCCGAAAGATTCGAATGCAATTAACGACTACGGTGCGGCTCGTACGCAACGAGCGCTGCATTTTTAATCGGGCGTTAATTAATGGCGGGTATGCCGCACTACGGCGCTCTGGCTTCATGCCGGAGTGCACCAGCTGCTGGCGCCTTGCATCGCCCACGGATGCTGCTTACCAAACTACCCAAAAACCGCTTATCAGATATTCAGTGTTACCAAAAACATCTTATGCATATTACAATGTACAGGCTTTTAGAGCTGTTATTTTAAGTGAAAACTGCTCAAAAAGCGTGCGCCAAAGTGGTAATTGCTACCGTTTTAAACCCACAACAGCTTGTCAGAAACTCCAATTTAAATGAGAAATACAGCTTGGCAAATTTTTTATATCCCCAAAAACTGTTTATCTAAATGCATTTGCTCGATAACTGTTCATCTAAATGCCTTTGCTCGAAAACTGTTCTCAGCTAGTACTTTTTAGAGGTTTACCCAAAAGCAGTTTGTTAAAAGGTCATTTGTTTTACTCAAATTGCTGATGAGGAAGTCTTCGTACGAAGATTGCATTTGCTCAACACTGCTGAATGCTGATTAGAAAGTCTATGCTCAAATCTGCTTACTAGAAAGTCTTTGCATGCTTAACAACTACCTTAACAACTGACCTTTTCACTTAATAACCCCCCCCCCCCCAATGCACCCAATGCACTGCATTGGGGGGGGGGGGTTATTAAGTTGAGGGCGCCTCTTTTCTTTGGGGTACCTGGTTAGCGTGGGGAATAACCCCCCCCCCCCCTTGTTTTCGGGTTTCTTTTCTTGCTTTTTCAACGATTTTTTCTGACCAGGGCTTTGCTCTGGATTGAAAATTCGGAATTCTGTGCTTGTAATTTTGGTAATGTTTTGACGCATGTATGGATGCGCTAACGCGTATTTTGTTTGTTTGTTTGAATAAAATAGCACCTGAGGATGGTATTAGCTTACCGAAACGTCGTGCGATTCTAAAAAGATAAAAATTTGGCTGTGTCAAGTTGATTTTATTGAGTATTCGATACTCCCAGCCACAGATGAAGATGGTCAATATAGATGCTTAACAACTGTGTATCAGAAAGTCTTTGCTCAAAAACTGCGAATCAGAAAGTCTTTGCTCAAAAACTGCGTATCAGAAAGTCTTTGATCAAAAACTGCTTGTCAAAAAGTCTTTGCTCAAGAACTGTTTATCAGAGAGTTTTTCATCAAAAACTGCTTGTCAGAAAGTCTTTACTCAAAACCAGTTCATCAGAAAGTCCCTAACTGCATATCAGAATATCTTTTTTACCAAAAAATACTGCTTGGCAAAAAGTTCTCTTTATATCCCGAAAAAGTCTTTATGCAAAGATTCCATGCATGCTCATCAGGACGTACATGTATTTGCTTAAAAACTCAGTCCTCTTTACTGTTTCACCCAAAAACTGCTGATCAGGATATCTTTACCCAAAGACTATATACATGCTTACATGTACATTATAAGAAAGTCCTTTTCTTGCCTAGAACTTCTTATCAGAAAGTCATTTACTGTTTAACCCAAAATGTTCTTGCCATGAAGTCATGCAAAGACTGCATGCATATGCTTATCAGAAAATCTTTGCAAAAAAATTGCTGATCAGGTCATTTTTACTGTAGCTTATTAGAAAGCCCTTTTTGCCAAAAAAAAAACTTATGATAGTCATTTTTAGGCAATGCTCGGAAATGTTTTTGGGTGAGAGGGTCTCACCAGGGCCTCAGCTACAGCCCACCAGTCACGAAAATCGCTTTGCAATCATTTTGCAATTAGGCATCACGTGTTTCGCCACCGGAGCAGCAACCGAGACAGTTGCAAACTGGTTGCACTTGAAACAAATATCGTCAATTTGCAATCAGTATTTCAACCACTTGGGATGCAACCGAGACAGTTGCAAACTGGTTGCACTTGAAACAAATATCGTCAATTTAAAATCAGTATTGCAACCACTGGGGATGCAACCGAGGCAGTTGCAAACTGGTTGCACTTGAAACAAATATCGTCAATTTGCAATCAGTATTGCAACCACTGGGGATGCGACCGAAATAGTTGCAAACTGGTTGCACTTGAAACACACATCGTCAATTTGCAATCAGTATTGCAACCACTTGGGATGCAACCGAGACAGTTGCAAACTGGTTGCACTTGAAACAAATATCGTCAATTTAAAATCAGTATTGCAACCACTGGGGATGCAACCGAGGCAGTTGCAAACTGGTTGCACTTGAAACAAATATCGTCAATTTGCAATCAGTATTGCAACCACTGGGGATGCGACCGAGACAGTTGCAAATTGGTTGCACTTGAAACACACATCGTCAATTTGCAATCAGTATTGTAACCACTTGGGATGCGACCGAGGCAGTTGCAAACTGGTTGCACTTGAAACAAATATCGTCAATTTGCAATCAGTATTGCAACC
Source organism: Cylindroiulus punctatus (assembly GCA_034695085.1). Lineage (NCBI taxonomy): Eukaryota > Metazoa > Arthropoda > Diplopoda > Julida > Julidae > Cylindroiulus > Cylindroiulus punctatus. The sequence continues at coordinate 3,475 of JAQFYZ010004999.1, forward strand.
ACTAGGGATGCAACCGAGACAGTTGCAAATTGGTTGGTATGAAAAAAATATCGTCAATTTGCAATCAGTATTGCAATCACTTGGGATGCAACCGAAATAGTTGCAAACTGGTTGCACTTGAAACACATATCGTCGATTTGCAATCACTTGGGATGCAACCGAGACAATTGCAAACTGGTTGCACTTGAAACACATATCGTCAATTTGAAATCAGTATTGCAACCACTGGGGATGCAACCGAGACAGTTGCAAACTGGTTGCACTTGAAACACACATCGTCAATTTGCAATCACTTTGGATCATCAAGGACTAGCTTCATATTTCGCCTGTTGTTCGCTCGTATCTTCTCTGTTGGGGGTGTCTGGGGGTCACCGGGGGGGGGGGGGGTGGGGGGGTGGGGGGGTCATTTCGAATTCGGGTCACGCGCTGCAGCAGCGCCCCCTGTCTCCCCCTTAATGTATGCGTCCGATTCCTAAAGAGGCAACCATGAATAAAACATGAGCGCACGTGGGCCAACCATTTCGGGGGTCAGCGGGGGCCACCCCAGGGGTCAGTTTGGTGTCGCCCACCGCCGCCGCACGGTGGCGCTGCGCCCATTTAACGGGTCGTTATCTGCCGATCGATGCGCCGATTAGGACGCCAGCGGCCGTTAATCTATTTAATTATTAAAATCGATGCTGCCGGGGCCTAAACCTATAAATAATGCATTCGATTAATTAACGGTTGGCCCTGTTTAATTGCTTTTTTGGGAGAGTGGCCATTCATCAGATTGCTCGAAACGCTGCGTTTTGATTGGTTGCTGCAGCAAATCTCTGCGACATGGCCGGTTGCGCTACCAGAAGAGGAAATGAAATTAATTTAATCCGTGATTAGGGCGGGCGGGACGATACCGAGATTGGCCAAGTGATGATTACTGATACAGTGGTTGGGATGATGGTTTCAGACCGTGGCGCCATCTGGTGGTCAAATTAATAGTTTCAGACCGTGGCGCCATCTGGTGGTCAAATTGCGTGGCATATTGGGGACATTCAAACAGTGTTATCACTATAGGGTTACTCATAATACAAGGTTCAATTAGACCTGGAAAGTCAGGGAAGTTGGAAAGGCCTGGAGAAATCAGGGAAAAGTCAGGGAAGATTTATTTATTTAAAAAAGTCAGGGAAATTTAACATCTCTCGTCAAGAAACTGAAGGTCCAAGCAAGCCATTCTGTGGAATAGATCAGTAATGAAGTTGTAAGTTTGAAAAAAAATCTAGTCAAAATTTCAATGTGGAAAAAATGCATTGGAAACTATGGGGCCCAGAATGCATTTCGTTATAACAACTACGTTTAAATATGGAGAAAATGCACTATTACAAGTCGATTAAGTCAATGGGGAATTTTGCGAGATTTAAGTTTACTATGCATGTTTGTCTAGTCAAAAGGGTGAATCCAAGAATTGCATGTTTTTGACGACTTCTTCCATCAGTCAGCTCTTATCACTATGTTGATTTTGGAAAGCATCCTACTTAGGGTAGTTTCCATAAATTGCGTAAGGTGGCGACCCTGTCGTTGCACACTCAAAATCAAATCATACATAGTCCACTATCCTACTTGTGGTAGTTACCATAATTTGCGCAAGGTGGTGACTCTGTCGTTGCACACTCAAAATCAAATCCTGCAGTCCACTATCCTACTTGTGGTAGTTGCCATAAATAGCATAAGGTGGCGACTCTGTCGTTGCACACTCAAAATCAAATCCTACATAGTCCATTATCCTACTTAGGGTAGTTGCCATAAATTGCATGAGGTGGCGACTCTGTCGTTGCACACTCAAAATCAAATCCTACATAGTCCACTATTCTACTTAGGGTAGTTACCATAAATTTCACCAGCTATGTTTAAAATCCCACTAATAGAGAAAATACTGAATGATCTCAACGCCATCTATGGTGCATTTTATAACGACTGCACGTAACTAGATAAATTTCTCCATTGATGTCCATCTAATCAGCTTTGCATCATCCTATTCCACGTACTGTAAGTTAATTGGAGTTTGGTGCATCATTAGCTACCGAGCATATTTGCGGCATTATTCCATTCCTAAGCAATAATGGACAGCTCCTTAATTCATTGCTAAACGGAGTTTGGTGCAACCCGTCATTAGCGGCATTTACCCAGATTTTATTCCTTCCATCATCGATTAGCTTAATTGGCAATTAAGGTGGTTTTCTTTCCGGCCCCCATTATTTTGCTCCATTGTTTCGCTATGGGACTGCGAAACCTACCATTAGCGAAATTAACGCCGATTTATGCGATTCACTTATTGTTCCTGAATTGCATTAGCTTAATTGCCAATTAGTGGCTTTCTTCCGCGCTTTTTTCACGTGCTTCGTTTTTGCTTTTCACTAAACGAAGTTTGGTGCAACCCACCATTATTGATGCGAATGTTAAACGACTCGGATTAAAACTGCTTTTCTCGGCTAATGCTACCTTAACGCCGGTTTAGTTATTCCAGTTTGGTGCAAATGCAAATGCAGATTGTATTCAATAGCCCAACTACACTGTAGTCTGTGAGCTTTTACGACAGTAATTAGTGATTAACATTTTTGTGCCAACGATTAACTCGGGGGCCATTTTCTCTAATTAACGCCGGTTTATGAATCCAGTTTCACTAATTACACTCCGTTATTGATATTTACAACTTTCGTTAGTCGGCCCTAACATGCATAAGTAAACACCTACACTCCAATCCGTGATTAGGGTAATTGGCAATAAACGCTTGTTTGAGAAGTTACACTACTGCATGTTTACTCAAAGACTGCGAGATTACCTAATCTAAGTCAGTCGTGCATGTAAACCCCTTACTTACGAATTGCTTCCCTATAGGTGCCTTCACACACTAGGATTGATCTTGACTTAAAGCTAGTTAAATCCAGTGAGTCAAGATTGGTATATACGTGACTTAGGCCTATACTTTTTTCAGGGAGCAGTAACTTGGTCATACTTTATCTGGTCACACAGGTCAGGTAGTGATGAATGCTGATTTATTGTAACCACTTGACTTGAGTCACAGGATTAAACAGGACTGAAAATGATTTAAATTATGAAGATTTATGTGGTGTCGTGTAGAGGGCCACCCACCTAATGCCATGCTTCAAACACGACTCTAGCATGTAAACAGTTTGAACAGGCTTAACTTGAGGTCAGGACGTGATTTATACGTCACGTGTTCAGGCAAGCAAACCCTGTTTTCCATTTTAATGTTGCAAAAGTTTAGGGACGTGTGCTGAATCTGGTTTTAACAAAGCTTGATTCAAACACAACTATAGCATGTAAACAGTTTGAACAGGCTTAACTTGAGATCAGCACGTGATTTACACGGCACGTGTTCATGCAAGCAAACCCTCTGTTTTCTATTTTAAAGTTGCAAAAGTTTAGGGGCAACGTGTGCTGAATCTGGTTTTAGCAAAGCTTGACTTGACATGCTTGACTTGAGCGGAGCACGTGGGGTCCTTACATAGGAAACAGAACGTCAAGTTAAGTCTCAAGTTTAGACTCCTACAGTTGTCAAACCTACACCGTGAAATTCAGCCTTGTTAGGCGCAGGGTCGCACATGCTGCTTATTGGCTCGTTCTTGAGCCCTCGGTAGGAAAGGCGTAAACCAAGCAAATGAAATCGAAAGTGACTTTGATTAAGGGACAGTTTCTTATCTGTTTTGGTGATTGCATACACTGCACTGGCATGAACAGAATCTATTTTCGTTCCTCGTTATATCTGAAATGCAAATCAGGGTCGTAAAAGAAGTAACCAGCGTCCTCATTAGACGCCGCCATTTTGTTGCCCTTTGGGGGCGACCATCTTCGTGTTTTTGTTTCTTTAGTTCGCCAGCTCCGCAGAGTTTGAAGGGAAATTCCCTCCTTAACGATGTAAATCTTAACGATGATTAAGCTTGGAGATGACGAAAAAAAGTGGCAAGAAATGGGCTTAAAAAGTGCTGTGTTTTTTTTTTCTTTTTTTTTTTTTCACTTCGCATTTTTGGAGTGGATTATTATTATTACGATTACGATTATGGCGGGACATAAGAAGGGGTGTGAAGGGGCCTGAGGTGGGAAAACAATGGCAAAAAACGCACTCGCTAATATGCAAATGAGACCGCTAGGGGGCCGTTGTTGTACGAGCGTTGAGTGTTTTTTTATTGGCCTCTTAACGGCGCTACGGGGAAATTTGACTAGCGAGAGAACACAGGGGGCTGGAGGGGGGAGTCCATTGTTTTACTTGTATTTTTCATTAATGTAATGCGCCTAATCCGTTCGCAAATTAGCGATGATGGGCCGCGCTAAAGAGGAACCACTTCCGGAAACCTGATTTTCAACGCAATTTTGTTTCGAGTTGAGTAGGGGTTGGCACCAATTCCAAAAATGATTAAATTTGGTTTAGTGAACAAGATCTTAACTTGGATACGCATTTCCATCGTTGTTGCAATTCGTATTAAGGCCCATTGAAAGTGATTTTTTGCAATTGAATTTTGATAATTTTGGACAGATAGGATAATTTCAAATGCAACTATATGTTTTAATTCAAAGTTGATATTGATAGTAGGTTCCTGCGCTATATGAAATGAAAAGACATTTCGTTTTTAGAATTTGTCCAGATATTCTTTATTTTGCCAACGACAGTAAATTTCTTATATTCCCATTCAGATAGCCGGCAGGTGCTGCCAACTATCGCCGATAAAGCAAAATAAGAAGTCAAACATAGAATTATCGTTTTTATTAATATCATATACATTTCCATAAGTTGGCAAGAGCACATCTCAAAAAACGCGAGTCCCTGTTAATGTTTACAAAAACATTGTTTAAATATGTTGATCAGGATAGGAAATTTGGTAGTTTTATGCAGGATGTCCCAAAAGTCACAACGCACTTTCAATAAGCCTTAAGCTCATGTTTATTATTGAATTTTGATAATTTTGGACAGATATGATAGTTTTAAATTCAACTAAATGTTTTAATTCAAAGTTTATATTGATAGAAAGTTCCTGCGCTGTATAAAATGAAAAGACGCTTCGTTTTTAGAATTTTTCCAGATATTCTTTATTTTGCCAACGACAGTAAATCTCTTATATTCCCATTCAGATGGCAGGTGCTGCCATCTATCGCCGATAAAGCAAAATAAGAGGTCAAACATAGAATTATCGTTTTTATTAATATCACATACATTTAAATAAGTTGACAAGAGCACATCCCAAAAAACGCAAGTCCCTGTTTATGTTTACAAAAAAATATTTTAATATGTTGATCAGGAAAGGAGAAATTGTATTTGGTAATTTTCTGCAGGGTGTCCCCAAAGTCACAACGCACTTTCAATGAGCCTTAAGCTCATGTTTATAAACAATGAACAATATATATGACATGTTTACATTGGCAAATGGGATATTTTCGCATTTCTAATGGCCAGTCACATTGTTTTAAACCTGGAAACGTCAGGGAACTTGAGGGAAGTTAAAATTGATGTGCTGGGGCAACAGCATGAAAACTGAAACACGCATCAGTTTAGGCCATTTGACAACCATTTGATCAGGAAAGGAGAAATTGTATTTGGTAATTTTATGCAGGGTGTCCCCAAAGTCCCAACGCTTTTTCAATGGGCCTTAACTAACCTAAAAACGTAAGTTATTTAACTGCCCAACCGTCAGGCAATCACTGCTAGCTCGCGAGCCGTTAGGAGAAGCCTAGTTTCTCATGGTGGTCATGGCAAGGCAGGGCATATACCGTAGTGCAGCCGAAAATACACGTAGAATTTGACGAATATGCGAAATTCTCCGAAAATCCAATGGTGTTTACTGCGAAATACATGTAGACCCCCCAGTAACGCCAGTGGGAGTGAATTTCACTCGCGGGGGTTGTCACGTGACGGAAGCTGTTTTAATTAAAATATTTGCGTTAAAATCGATGATGGCATGGACGCCTTAAAGGACGTCCCCGTCGTTGCGGTTGCTGTTTATTATTATTTTAATGACTCGGTTTTGGCGTTTTGCCCCAGCAGGACCACAGCTGATTAAAATGGGCTTCCGGAAAAGCGGCTTAGCAACATTTTCATTGGGAAATTGGACTGGTGTTCCTCCTTAATTGGAACGTTTTCTTTAATTGGAACGTTTTCTTAAAGGAGTACCCCGGACGTTTTCAGACGTTAAACATGCCCATTTTACGTGCAAATATGGTTCCTTAATTCACACCTGTTTTGTTTCATGTCAGATGCCTTAATCGAATTTCCTTAGCTGCATCCGAATGGTTTCTGAACTTCGCATTTGTTATCAATTAATCATCCAAAGTTAGCCGTATTTTTATTGGTTTTTTCATCTTCAGTTTTGTTGAGTTTTACCAGTTCTGAATAGCATTGCACTTGTCTTATTCGAAGTTATGTTCAAAAGTTCCAGATGTGCAAGTGGGGCATGTTAGATGATTAATTGATAGCCTACGTGTTTGTTAAGTGTAGAAAATTTGAATTAACAATGGTGTAATATGAAGACATGTGTTGGACTTGTATGACTCGCAGGCTGGCAGTGATTGCCGACTTTAAGGGGCAGCTTAGTCAGAAATTGAATCTTTAGGTTATTTTAGGTTAGTGACAAAAGCTATTGGGAGTGTGCAGCGAAAGGGTCGCCATCTAGTGGCAGTCGAGTAAGCTCCCATGAAAGTAGGATACTTTC
>JAQFYZ010005000.1:0-10165 GCA_034695085.1 Cylindroiulus punctatus
ACTGTGATCAAAGGAATTGATGGAATTAACTGTTTAACATGACCAGTCACATTGGTGAGTTTTGATAATCATATTTAAAGTAACAACCTTTTGGGGTCCTAATTTTTTTTTGCAGAATTTTTATTTTTTATGCACAGCTTTTTGGTGTCCTAATTTTTTCTGCAGAATGTTTTGTGTGCGAATTTTTTCTGTGCTCAATTAATTCTTCAGAATTTTTTGGGCCTGAATTTTTTCTCCAGAATTTGTTGGAGCCCATTTTTTCTGCACAACTTTTAGAGGTTTTTATTTTTTCTGCAGAATATTATCTTTATTTAATATTTTCTGTAAATTTTCTTAACGGAAAACTTTGTGCAGAAAAAAAAATTCTGCGGAATTATTTCAGCGAAATTTTTTCTGCAGAATTATGCATGAATATTTCAATGGGGTGCACATCTATCAGTATACCACCTGGCATGCGATTGCCAGTTTACTGCCAAGCACATGTCAGTATTCTGCCGAGCACATGTCAGTATTCTGCCAATTGGCGAACACTCGGCAGTATGTTGTATTTGTTCATTTTTCTGCTAAATTTTATATGACAGCGTACGACAAGTTCAAGATTATACCGAGATTATACTTACTGACAATAATACTTATTTAATATTGCTTCAGCAGGGAGACAGTTAAACTGATTATTAATCAATTCACTATATTATTAACATTACATTGATGTTATTATCGTCATTATGTGCATTGTCACATTATGTCACATTAAAGTTTTTATTAAATATAGACTTAATGTCTCTGTGACTCTGGCCAACATTAACACTCTGATTGTCAAATTCATTCAAATCCATATGACCTAGGATCAATTCCCATCAATGAAAGCTGTAAGCCAAAATTTGAAATATTTAATTTTTGCAGAACTAAATCTTCAGAAAACCAACAGAGCCCATTGTGCAGAAAGTTACCATGATGATTTCTGCAGAAAATCACCATAAAAGATCTTGTTGAAAAAGTAACACTAATTCTGATACCCATTTTCTTTATATCAGTGGAATACATTCTGCAGAATTCTGCAGTGCAATTTTTGTATGGGGCAGGACAAAAACATTGACGTCCTTCGCTGACATGTTTTAACAGTAGTTTGAAAATAATAATAATCGAAATATAGCTTTTTATGTAGGACATGTCTTACCGAGAAAGGTATGTACTATGTGTTACCTTGCACCAGGTAGCACAAACCGACTGAATAATGTTATTGTTTTTCCAATATCTTTGCCATCATATTTTGTGTTAACAATGTTATCACACTGATGTCACTATGTACCTAACATTTGATGTCAAAATGTAACATCATGTGAAGCACCATGAGTTCCTATTAAAACTTTTTTGGGAAATGCATGAAAGATCCACCTGCTTGCACATTTGCATATTATGATTAAAATCCGATTGTCCCTTCCCACGACCTAGATGGAATTTTCATAAAGCTGACTGTGTAAATTATTCTTGTGATGTTAATGTGTACTCGGTTTATTCCCCCAGTTCCGAAAAATTATACACAATTTCTGAGGGCTTTAATTTCTGTAGCAAAGAAATATAATCCTAGAGGCTTTAGGAGGAAATTCATCCCAGGGTGGAACGACCATTGCGGATGCTTGTATTAGGATTTTTTTAAGAGTGGTGATCCTGAAGTTGCTGATGAACTATTGCATGGTCTTGATGTGGCCAGGCGGCAACAGTGGACAAAGATGGTTGAGAATATGGATTTTAAAGATTCTAGCAGGAAGGTGTGGAGCCTTCTCCGGAAATTAGGATCATGCACTACTGCCAACGGGGAGAGGGCAGCCCCTATCTCTCTGAACGAGATAGCGGACCACATAGTTAAGACATCCAGATCACCTGGTGTTAGGGATAATACTATTAAAATTAAACGCCAATTTAGAGTCTTGAAACAGAATGCAAACCCCGAGTCTGAATATTCAAAATCAAAGTCTGTTTAGCCATCGGGGGAATAAAACTGGGTACAACTCCTGGATTCGATAATATCCATCCAGAATTTTTGACCCACTTGGGAAAGAGTGCAAAGAAATGGCTCTCTGCTTTCTTCTCCAATATTCTGTTGCATTATATGTTGCATTATCTAAAATCTAAAAAGACAAAAATTATTGCCATATTGAAGCCGGGAAAGCCATCTAACTCACCTGGCAGTTACCGACCTATATGCCTTTTGAGTTGTGTATATAAACTATTGGAGAGACTGGTGCATAATAGAATTAGTGGTCCAATTCTGGAAGCTGTCCCAGTGGAGCAGGCGGGCTTTCGTCCCGACCGTAGTTGCTGTGATCAGGTTTTGGCACTGACAAAATGTATAGAAGCCGGTTTTCAGGATATGCTTAAGACATCGGTTCTGTTTGTGGATTTCACAGCTGCGTATGATACCATAAGGAGGGAGGGAGTGATTTATAAGTTTTTGAGAGTTATTCCTTGTAAAAGACTCAACCCTTCTGAATGATATGCTTAGTAATAGATTCTTTAAAGTTGTTATGGGTGGATCAATAGGTGGACAGAAGATGTTGAATAATATTCTACCTCAGGTTTCTGTATTGGCCCCCTTGTTGTTTAATTTGAGTGGCTTGCTATACTTTGTAATACATGTATAGTCCCCTCAGATTTGCATTGTCGTGATGCACTTGTCCGAGAATATGACAAGATAATGACTAATTCGGATCTCACGATTCACCATTTCCTCGATACATTAGGTAAAATGCGTCTTCAGGGTGGCCGCAAAATTTCCATTTCAAAGTTCCCTGACTTTATCCTGACTTCCCTGACTAAATCCAAAAATTTCCTGACCAAAAATGATGCGTTAATGCATACATATTTTTAGTAATAATGAAATGGAAAAAAGTTCTATTTATTTGGTGTTTTCAAATTTTATCAAGCAATTTTCAAAGAATATGAAAAACAGCATTATCAAACTCAACATAACTGCTGCTTGTTACTCAGGCAATTTAGTTCTATTTTGGACAAATGTCCAACAATGTTTGTAGGAAAAACAAATAAATCCTATTTTCAGAAAAGTGCCAATTTCATAAAACGAAAAACAACTGATATTTCTTAAGTAAACAATGTAGGTATAAATACAAAAATATAGACTATCACTTAGGGACAAGCAGAGCCACATAAGGATTAAAGTTGCTGTTCAATAGCATCTAGCACTTTTTGCTTCTCAGCCAATTCCTTCAGTTTTTTAAGCTGCAATCTCTGAACTTCTTCTATTAGACACCTCTTACTGACATCCTCAGATCATTTAGAATTTTTCTCTTGTTTTTCCTTTTGCAATGATTCTTCATACATAGCCCTTGAATTTCTGACCCTAAGAATCATAGCTTTGGGAATATCCCGAACCTTAAAAATTCCGCCCATATAGCCTGAATACCATCATACACTTGCCATTGAGCAATGAAGGATTCACTTAACTGATTTTCCACGACAAGTCTCTTTGTTGATAGAGAAACCACACTCAACAAATACATTGCCCTAGCTAAAAATTAGAACTTTTTTTCAAAAAGCTCCACCGAATGTCTAGACAATTGTACATGTACCTTGCAACTAGAGCCCTTCAAAAGTGATCAAGGCGATGTTACTTTCCTTGAAATAAGCCTTGAAACATATCTTAACATCAGATTTTGAACACAAGTTTTTCAATTGTTTGAGTATCAACAACCTGACTGTCAGACTGAGTGCTGGGATAACATTTTGCTTTGACAGTGAAAAATTTCCCTGACCACTTACAAAGCTCCCTGACTTATCCCTGACTTCCCTGACCACTTTTATTTTACCTGACGTTTTCCTGACTTCCCTGACTTCCCTGACCTGTGGCCACCCTGGTCTTAAATCGAGACATTCTCCCATGCGAGAAGCTGCATATTTAAAAATTAGTAATTTGAACTCCAAGAATGACTGGTGTCAGTCTTGGAGTTTAATCCCGAACTATTCACCTGAAGTTTGGTCTGGGGGTCTTGGTTTCCCTGTTGCTTGTATGGAATTTAATAGAAAGACTATAAACAGAATTTGCACATGTCATGGCAAATGTGCCGATTCACTCTATAAGTGGGGTAGTATACCTTCCCCGGGGTGTGACTGGGGCCTTGAACCAGACGGTGCATGATATTGTTAGAGATTGTCGGCTCCGGTCCTATGGAGGGAAGTAGCTTGACTTTAGCAGAGCATCACCCCAGGCAGTTGTCTGGATTCAACGGTTGGATTTGGGGCTTTAAGAGCTTTTATTTTTAATTTTATTTTTACTTTTATTTTTATTTCAGTGCTTTTATGCATTTTGACTTGCTCTGTATTGCTTGCTTTGTACTCTTTTTGCGAACTTGATTGTGATGCTGTGCTGCTATATGAATATTTGCCATATGCTAAATAAATAAATCCGATTGTCGATTGTAATGCAATCACAGTGCAGCCATGATTGCACTTACAGACTGCAAACACATTTACATCGATGATTGTGTTCGGATGATTAATATTACTCCTGGTGAACAACTGATAAAGATGTACTAATTTTAATTATAACTTTTGTCTTATTCTAGGCTGCAAAGTACATTTGGCCTTCCATGGCTGTGAACAGGGAAGGTATGTTACACAAAATATGCAAATAATAAACTAACTTTGTTCCAAGAAGATGTCTGCACCAACAACACAAATGTAGTGACTGTGCTACTTTGGGTTTATTAAATTTGATTAGAAATTAATTAATGGAATAAAGTGTTCATGATGAGTCACTGTCCTGGTAGGGCAACAAAATATTTTCTTCCTGGTACATGTGTCAACAAACTAATCACATGGGTGAAGGCCTTGCTATGAAAATGTGCAATCCTACTACTATACACAAAGTGTTAAGGTGCATATTGATAATGACATAAAAAAGTTCCCGTGGACATGTTGTTAGTGTCTTTCCAGCATTCTCTCCAACAATTTCATTGTAAAAGCAATATTGAGGCCAACAAATGATGAATTTTGACACCAAAAACAATGATGACATTATTTGGAAACCCCGTAAGATAATGGCATAATTTGTGAGCTTCCCTTTAGTCTTAGTTCTTCATGTACAAGCAGAGCAATGCACTTTTGATGTTACATAGTGACCAGTGGCGGATCTAGGATTCATTGAAGGGGGGTGCGGCAGGCCGATTATACTCAATTATTCGAGTGTCAATCGATAATTCGATTAATTTTAATGGTTGTGTGATCAGTGTCGTGACATGGAAGATGGGTAAGGCAGGGGTGATTGGGTGGCGGGCCCACCGGGGAGTTTAGGGGATATGGAATACCCCCAAGGTAGAGGGGAGTGGGTATGGGGGCCCTCCCCCGGAAAATTTTCAAAAATGACAAGCAAGATTATGAGTTTTGAGGCAATCTAAATGTGATTTTTCAAGTAAAATGTGAAATAGTTTAGTGGGTTTTCCAAATATTTTAACTCAATTTAAGACACCTATTGTGTATCCAGGATGAAAAAGGGTGCCCCAGATTTACCCAAGTACAAAATGTTACCAGCAAAATGGGAAAGAAAAATGAAAGTACATGTAAAGTAAAAAAAAAGAATATGCAAGGAGTCAAGGGGGTGCAGTCGCACCCTGGGCACTCCCCCGAATCCGAATCCTCGTGCACCACTAATAGTGACATTATGTTGATAAACACAAGGCCTATATGTCACATATTGTTACAGAACATCAACGGTTTTATTTTTTCGAGTACATATCTGTGGTGCAATTCTTTAGCCAGTTCACTTTGGACAATTCAGTTTTGAATGAATTGGCGCCATGCACATTATTGCCCTCAGCCTCAGGGCATGCATGCAGACCATCTTATATAGATTAAAAGCAATTAAGAACTTTTAGCCATTTACATGACATGACCTGTTTGAGCCTTCTGTGTAAATGTGTTGTGATGTTAGCCTTTTGGCTTATGTCTACATCTACATCTATATATTTTTTAAATTGATTGTCCTCACTAACTCACTCACTCACTCACTCATCAACGCCGACCTCAAACCTTAAGGACTAGAAATTTAAAATTTGGCATGGACGTTCCTTGGATACCAACACCCCCTACTAAGAAAGAAGGGGGTAATTCTATCTCCCAAACCGTTAGGGCTAGAACATTGAAATGTTCCTTGCATGTACCTTAGGTTCCAAGAACCTTGCTACAAAAGTTTTGTTTTCGTGTTACTCCCTGCTAAGGAGTTAAACAGAGGGGCGATTAAATACATCTCCCAAACCGCTAAGCGACCCTTGAAATGTTGCTTGCATGATTACCTTAGGTTCCTAGAACCTCGCCAACAAAGTGTTTTTGCATAGTACCCCCTCTAAGGGTTTAAACAGAGGGGTGGGTAAATACATCTCCCAAACCATAAGGGATAGAGCCTTGAAATGTTGCTTGCATATACACTAGAGTGCAAAAAAGCGACTCACTTGCATTAATCGAATGAAAATGTGATTTTCTTAGCAACCAAATGTTCGATTTAAAATCGGTAAAATGCATTTCGAAGACAATTTAATGTTCGTTAAAGGTCACTTAAATTGCATAAAATTGCTTGTGCTTAATTTAGGCGGAAAATGTGGAACTCAATGCAACCCAAGTGTGCATAATTTATGACATATGCATTCTTGTACCCCTGTGGCTATAAATGTTTCTGAATGAAGTTTAATTACCAGAGCGTAATGAACACATATCAAGACATACTGTTCATTAATGATTTCTCCATAACATGACCACTTCACCAGAGGTAGCCGCACAAGTTGTGGCTTGATGTGATGTTGGGCATAGCCAGAGAGTTGAGGCCCGGCAACTGAACATCAGCCAGTCAGCAGTTCGAAGGGTCTGCCAACGTTATGAGGAGACAGGTTCCTTCAACAGGCGACCTAGTTCAGGCAGACCTAAGTCCACAACTGAGTGAGAAGATCGCTTTATTGCTTTGACATCCTTGTGAGACCGACAGCTGACTGCTGTTCAAGTGCAACAGCAGCTTCGTGCTGTCCAAGGAATGGCTGAAAGTAAGTGGACAGTGAGGCGAAGACTTCAGGAAAGTGATCTGAGGCCTCATAAACCCGCAACAGGTCCACAACTTTCTGCAGCACATCGTCAAGCACACATTCAGTGCACCCAAAAGTACCTGAACTGGACTGCAGCTATGGGGGTCAGTTTTGTTTTCCGATGAGAGCAGAATGTCTCTAAACCAATGATAGATAGGCATAAGTGTACCGACGACCCAAAGAGCGTTTTGCCCAATGCTGCATTTCAGAACCTGTCAGCTATGGCAGTGGTTCTTGCATGGTCTGGGAAGCCATTTCACAGGACGCAAGAACTGTACTTGTATTAATCGATAGGGCGGTCCAAGGGCACAACAGAGGAGGTTTAACCGCTGCTTGGCATATTGACGAGATTCTGGCAGGCCATGTAGTGCGCCATATGCTGGATTTGTTGGAGACAATTTTTTTATGCATGATAATGCGAGGCCACACACTGCAATTGTGCAGGAGTACCTAGGACAGGTTGCTATTTCGGTTATGACATGGCCATCATGCAGCCCAGACCTAAACCCAATTAAGCACATGTGGGATGTGCTCAAGAGACAGGTTAGAGACAGAGATCCTCCAGCCTTAAGCATTCCAGAGCTGTTGACTGCCATTGAGGAGGTGTTAAACACCATCCCCCAAGAGACCATCAGTAACACTATTTCATTGATGCCCAAGTGAATGCAAGCTGTTGTAAATGCACGAGGAGAGAACACAATGTTCTAAAAATGATGATTTGAGTCACAATGTTTTGAATAATGTCCTTAAAACACGTATGATTTGGAATTAAAGGTCTCCATTTTAATAAGGCTTTTGAATTGCAGGCTATTCTCCAGAAGCATTCAGTGGAAATCCGTTTCACACTAGGCGACTTATAAGGAGGAATAAATTGTTTACGAAATGCATTTTACGGCCATTCTAAGCCGTTTGACAAAGCAGTATGACTTTTGGGACACCCCTGCACACCATTTAAAATACATTGAGAGGTCCGTTCGCTTTAACACATAAAGAAAAACGTTAAATTTCTTGCCTACCTTGTACAATGTTTCGTCCACTAGGTGCATATTTGCTCTGTTAAGTCGCGAATCACGTCTTTCATTTTAAAACGATGAAATAAAAATGCGAAAAATACGCGCTTACGTCATCACATGACACCAAAGGTCCCACTGGCTTTTTTTGATGACGTAAGCGCAAATTTTTCTCGTTTTTATTTCATCGTTTAATAATAAAGGGCGTAATTCGCGACTTAACAAAGAAAATATGCATCTAGTGGACGAGACATTGTATAAGGTAGGAGAGAAATTTAACGTTTTTATTTATGTGTTAACGCGAACAGATCTCCCAAGGTATTTTGAATAGTGTGCAGGGGTGTCCCCAAAGTCACACCGCTTTTTCAAATGGCTTAGAATGGTCCTTAAATCGAACATTTGGTTTCTGAGAAAATCACATTTTTATTTGATTAATGCAAGTGAGTCGCTTTTTTGCACTCAAGAGTATAAAAACACAGTAGATTATTAACAAAGTGTATATCAGACTTTAACATTTAGGAATGGAGCAAAGTTTTTCAAGCGCATTCCGCCCTCCAGCTGTGATAATTTCCAATGAAATTGGGATGAGTCTAGAGGACCTTGCCCATCCGACGGATGGGCTGGTCCGCTAGTTTGTTTATAAAACTACATCCTGTGATTTGCAGTAAGGCATGTGTGATCAATGACCAGGTTATGGCACACCTATAAGGCCCATTACAACTGATTTTAAAAGTAGCCTTTCCCCAATAGATAGTGCTGAATTTCCTGGGCTTAGGGAAGGGGGATAAAGTGACACTTAATTTGGTGGTGTTCACATGTGAATGATGATTGATTATCCAGGATATAAATACTTCTAAAGCTAAATTGCGCAATTTCTTCTGGTTGCTTTAGTCCTTTATTGAAATCTTCATTTTTGAAAAAAAAAGTCGAGAAATGCTTTATTATAAACGATGCAATACTTTTTAGGAGAAAAAGAGCAAATTTAATTGAGAATTAATTGGCTAGGAAACCAAAGCACATGTGTTAAAGTTATTTGCTGCATTACTGATGAAACTATTGAAAAGACTTGAATTTAATTAATTTTATGAAGTTAGTAAAGGCTTATAAGTTTCATTATTATTATTAGCCTTTAATAACTTCCTAAATATTTCCTAATATATATATTCCTATAATATATTCCTAAAAATTAAAAATAATTCCAGTCTTTTTAAATAGTTTCATCAGTAACAATGTAAATAATTTTAACACATGTGCTTTGTTTTCCTAGCCAATTCTCTATTAAATTTGCTTTCTCACCTAAAAAGTATTTTTTTTTAATTTCTAATAAAGCATAGCCTGATTTTGTTGTTAAAAAAATTGAGAATTTAATTAGAGAAATTAGCTCCTCAATTGTCCAAAAAAATTCTTCCACTAATGCACTTTATTAGGCCTAAAATACATTACGGTATACATTTGACAGTGTACATGTCTACAATGAATGCATAAATTCCAATGTTTATGCGTAAAAACAAGATTTATAAACTTAACTTTGGAATTCATGAATTTAAAAAAGAATAAAATAAAAACAAATTAAGGAATCGACTATTATGGTGGATAATAACTGAATCACATGCAAAGGCAAGTCACAGCCTAAAGTTATCTTTCCTTCCACATTGAATCCCCCTTTTTGACACACTACTGGGGAAATTATTTATGGTCTGATATCTACTTCTGATAAGTGGTATAAAGAGACCTACTGTAGCTACACAGGCCTTTGTATGAGGCCTGTGCATTTTTGTGTCCCTTGCTATGGATTTTCAACAATGGTAGACAGATTTGATAATTGAAAATGAAAGTAAATGTTTTCATTCAAAATTTATATTGATAGTAAGTACCTCCACTGTAGAACATGATAAAACATTTCGTTTTTATAATATTTCCAGAACTTCTAAGTTTGCGAACGACAGTAAAAAATCTTTTCACTTCCCATTCATTTGGTGCTGCCGTCTATCGCCCATTAAGGCTGATCGAAAGGGCCATTGAAAATGTGTGGTAATTTTCGGACACCCTGCATAATATTTCCACCATGCAAAA
>JAQFYZ010005001.1:0-10163 GCA_034695085.1 Cylindroiulus punctatus
AATGTGTCTTTTGCGCATCCCTCCACACGTGACTGAACATAACCAATGACAGTGAAGAATTTATTTCGTGTCAAATCCGAGTTTTCCGTATTCATGATCACCAAAAACTGCCTCTAATTTGGTAAGGAAATCAGTATGTCGTAAATGAAAAATCAAGTCAGACGAGATACTTTTTCGTTTTTCGATTTTTAAATATTTTCGTGGTGCTGCGCTAAGTATCTATTGGGGCTAACAGTGAACGTGACTATGATTGGGAGGCATGCTCCCAGTATCCTGAGATCGATGCTGACCTCGCCCTCTTAAGGTGAAATCAAAGTCTTGGTATGCCAATGTTACCCTTTCTAAGTACCTCATCCCTAGGGCCTTTTAAGAAACAGCAGCTTCCTAAGATAGAAAGGCCATGCAAGGCTGGGTCCTCATTGGCTCAACTTTCCAAGAGAATTTATCCACATGGGACCGACAGGGGTTTCAATCAGCCTTAAGACGGATTGAACCCCCTGTTGGTCCCAAACCCACCATGCAAGAAAAACGTTTCACGATCAGGATTTCACCAATTAACACAAATGCTAAATTTATTTCTTACCATCCACTATTACCTTCGGCCATTCTTAGTCGTGAATTACGCCATTGATTAATAAAAAATTAAATTAAGATGAGAAAAATTTGAACTTGCGCAAGCGCATGTTACAATTTCAGCACGTGCGATATTGCTCACGTGCAATTTCGAATTTTTCTCATCTTTATTTAATATTTTTTATTAATAAACGGCTTAATTCACGACTTTAAGAATAGGGAAACTTCCTACTGTATATAGTTTCAAACCATTTACACCCTTAAGGTTCGACATTTGTACTTTTTCCGTTTAGAGTGCAGGAGCGACCCAGTATTTTATTAAGGAGGGGGTCACCGGTCACAATTACAGATAAAAATGTTTGTGTTGATTGGGGGATGAGGAGAAAAATGTTAGAAATGGGAAGTTTAGGGATTTATAAAAGGTCGGGGGGCTTCCAAATTTCTCCGCAAAATTTGGTCGACGACGGACAGAGACTTCCATCTCTGTCCACGCTGTTCAAAGTAGGTGCTTTTTCGTTGCCCTTTTTGAATCCCCCTCCCTTTGGCCCAAACACCACGTGCACCCGGAACACGTGGTGACATTGGTCAGCTGACGAGGTGTCAGCTGACATTTGTTTTCGGCCCCGGCGCCATCTTGCTACCTCACTTGCTGTCTTGATGTCGACCGACATAGATGTGCGCCGGGGACAACTATATTTTCCACAATAAAGTTAAAAAAGGGTGGGGAAAAAAAGCCGTGGACGACAATTTTAGTCAGAAGAGAGTTAAAATCAAGGTTTCAGCCAACAATTCTATATTACACGGTTGTAGTAATTAGGGGCGGGTCCAGCCACTGCCTGAGGGGAGGGGACTGCAACTAGTGAAAATTTTTGCAAAAATTTTGCAAAACTGGTTCACTTTTTTGCATTTTTTCTGAATTTTTTTTAGCAAATTTTGCAAAAACCGTTTGCATCGTTTGCATTTGTTTGCAAGCTTATTGCAAAAACTGGTTTATTTTTTGTATTTTCTCTGCAAGAACCGGTCAACTTTTTTGCATTTTTCGCAAATTTTGCAAAAACCAGTTCATCGTTTGCAAGCTTTTCGCAAAAACTGGTTTATTTTTTGTATTTTCTCTGCAAGAACCGGTTCATTTTTTTTATTTTTCTGCAAAAAAATGTTGGCCCTCAGACATGAAATCTAGCCCATTTGTCTACACTTGGAGGCCCTAATTTTTACAAACTTCGACATTTTTCCATCCTTTTTCTAATGTGGATTCAGCGATTAAAGAGGGGGTAATGACCCCCTGTCCCTCCCCCCTGGATCCGCCACTGATGATCGATACAGCTGCAATTTCCATTAGCAGAAACAGTTCGCCCTGCTATTTCGTCTTTAATCAATCTTCAGGTTCGCGCAACCCCAATCGCTAACGGCCCTTTAATGCCCCTCTTATTGGCGAGACTATTATCCCCATTTAATTATTAGCGCTAATCTGGGAGGCGAAACAATTAGCGCCTAATTAGCGCTGGTGCCACGGATGGCAGCTTGGCAAGTGGCGAGAGGCTGCCAAATGGAAAATCTGCCTTCCACCAATGGCTTCTTGGGAGAGATTTCACTAAAAATCTGCTCAAAAACGCAATAAATGTGGAGAGTGGAATGATGCTTTCCCACTTCACATCGTCGCTAATTAGCGCGGCTTTGTAGGTCGAAAAATTAACCATAACTATGTGATTTTTGGCAGCGTTTCCCAAACTGTGGGTTCTCATTTCTGGTGGTTTGCTAAAGAATTCAGAAATGTGAAAACTATTATGCTTCCCTGCCCATATGCCAATCTCTTTAATTTATTTAAGTATGATGCTTCCTGTCCACTTGTAATTCTTGTCTAATTTTTTCTTAATTTTCTATTAAGGCACAAACTTATAGAAAATTAGAAGAAAGCTACGAGTAGAGCTCTGTTCTACATTAGACTAATTATATCGCAGTATTTTAAAAAAATTAAGAAAATTATGGCGGAGCTACAGCCAGTGCTGCCAGACACTGCATGGATGTAATTACTGGGGATTTTACTGGATCACAGATACATTAAATCATAAAATTTATTTCCTTTCCCACAGCATGTTATGTGCACTCTTATTTTCCTCACTGCTTGTAAGCTGGCAGTAATTGCCTGGCAGTTAAGGTGCAGTTAAATCAGAAATTACATTATCAGTTTAAATGTTAGGTTAGGTCAGGTCAAGTCAGGTTGAGCATTAAGGCAAAAGGCCATGAGACGTTACAGTGAAACAGCATGCTTTTCTTCACAGCACAAAAGCATGCAGCCATTGGGTTGTTAATATCAAAACAATAAAAATTGTAGATTAATTTTTCGAAAACATTTGCATGCGGCGCTCTCGTCAGTATTAAGAATATTTCTGTAAAAACGACTTTTAAGAATCACTGATAGGCACCATGACGTTATTGTCTTAGGACCCAACCCCTTGCATGGTCAATAATGAAGTGGGGTGCAAAAGTCTGTTATTCAATAAAGCAGGTCACGGTTAGAAAATTGAGAAACCTTTTCAATAATTTTTGGTAAAGAAATGGCATAACTTATAACGTTCAACAAAGTATAATAGGTGGTTTTTTTGAAACCAAGAAAAATAGGTACAATTTGTTGTTGTTGTTGTTGTTGTTGTTGTTTTTTGGGGGAGGAGGTTAAAATTAAGTTGAATGTATACATTACATATCTATGTGGAGTACTTTTTTGTATAACCAGACGTTGTTATATACAGTACAAAAAATACGATGAAGTCTGGAAACAACGGCCATTCGACAGGTTATTAACGTCACCGTGTAGGTATTGATTAACTTAAGATACTATAATGTATATTTAAGGACGGAAAACGATTGTAATCCAGTTATGTGGACACAATCTTGCTAACTAAGGCTACTAAGCTTATTAGGGCCGATTAAATCTGGAAACACGGAGTCTGCTCACAACGGCAATTCGACAGGTTGTGACGTCACCGTGTAGGCATTGATTAATTTAAGAAAATAATTCAGATTTAAGCACGAAAAATGACTGTAATGAAATGGTGTCACTAGTGGTGTGGCCGCAATCTTGCTAAATAAGCCAAAATCAATTTGTCAAATGTTTGGAATGTGTAGCTTCGCTACTTCATATAGTGGAAATGACATACAGTAAGTAACTCAACGGCAAAACATTATCAATGCAACAATATCGAAATCAGTGTTTGGCCGCGTGGGCACAGTCTTTTAAAAGGACTTAAGTGAGAAGCAATCACATTGTCAACCAGGCAATTTCGCCAAACCCATTGCATAATATGACACCACTTCGATGAGAGGAAGCCCACGAAAGTTACAGCAAGAAAGTTGGTGAAATCAAATGCTGCCATTATTGGTTTGCGCTTCTCGGTATTGCCCTTTCCTTGGGGCTGTTTGGGCGAACTTGTGAGGGATTGGGGATCAATTTCACGGGTTTGGGATTGTTGCGTATGCAACACTGGCGTCTAGAGTCAAGCCGATCAATGCTGGAAGCCCTGATAGGAAATTAACTGGTAATGGCCCATTTCGTGGTGTTCCTTTTGATGGTTGTGAACAACCGAATCACTGCATTTGGGGAGGCATTAGGATCCAGACGAGCTAAAATTACAAAAGGATCTGATTCCTGTTGACTGCCAGGCGTTTCGGCGATAATGCTTTCCCAGAACTTCAGTCCTCAGCAAAAATGGAGTTGATGGTTATGTGAGATGTTGATGCCTCATTGCTGCCATGATCGAGCAGTTAATAATGAATCAACATGTCAGTATTCTATAGCCACAAGTGATTCAGTTATTAATAGTGACGGTGGTTGTCTATTAGCCCTTCTTATAGATTTGGCTATATTGCAGAAGACTTTATCAAAGCAATGACAACACAAGCTTCTTCATCCGTAACCATGTATGATCTTATTTAGCCCCATAAAAACTGTCAATATATGCCCAACTCTTGAATATCTAATGTACCATGGCAGGCAACGAGTTTGTAAAAAAAATACCTTCGATGTACTCAGCGGCGGATCCTTAAGAAAGGCTGCGGAATCTTCTGCAAAATAATGAACCGGTTTTTGCAAAACTTGGGCAAAAAAATGAAAAATGTGAGCTGGTTTTTCCAAAAAAATATGTCAAAAAAGGCAAAAAAATGAACCGGTTTTTGGAAATTTTTTCAAAACAATGGAATAAAAATATAATAATAATAAAAAAATGAACCGTTTCTTGCAAAAATTTTGCAAAAAAAAAAAGAATCGGTTTTTGCAAAAGTTTTGTCTTTCGATATTTCCGGTTGAAAATTTTCAAATTTCAAAACAACTGTTTCAAAATTAGAGCAAAGAAAATAAAAAAAAATAAAAATGAACCGGTTTCGAAAAATGTTTTGCAAAAAAATTCAAAAAAATGAACCGGTTTTAAAATTTTTTTTTGCAAAAAAATGCAAAAAAGTGAACCGGGAATACCCCATCCCAAGGACTGTGGCTGGATCCGCCTCTGATGTGCACATCACACGCGTAATGTATGTTTGAGGCAAAGACATAGGGGTCCTATTGTGTGTACAATTTTAAATTCGCATACACGTCATGATATCGTTATAAATAATTTTGATGCCTTTATGTTGCCTAGTGTCCATGCAACGGCAAGATACCCTCCGTGTAAAATATCTTCCATTTCACAACCAGTGCTTAGATCGAAATTTTGCAAAGTGCATCTGAACCTTGTAATGTTCTTCTGTCCCTTCTTGTCATACCAGTTTTGGTATGTCACTTATGCTAAGAATAAATCAGCTTAAAATTTGCCCCACCCTATTTGAATAGCTCAGTAGACGCTATGATAAAAAGTTAGTCATCGAATGAAAGAAGATTTAAGGTAAATTGCTTTTTGTTGAATGTATTGATAAACAAACACAAGCACATTATTTTAATTGAGAAACTGCATAAACTGCTTCATCAGGAATTTTTAGGCCAAACCAAACCGTAGCATTTTCGAAATCCAATTTCTACTTTTGGACAACCACCATTTTTGTGAAAAAATGGTTTTCCTATACATACGCGAATTAAAATAAACCAATATCTTCGTGTGTCTTTTTCTCAAAATCGTCTTTGGCGTAGGAGTTAACACCCTTTATCCTCATATTTTAGGAATTTAATGAGGATTCTGACTGCACTTCACGGCTGGGGTGTACACGACAAGTAAGCCCTGCTTTTATTAACCACTGTTATGAACTCCTTGCAAAAAAGATCGTTTACAACACTGACAGTTGGCGAGGCAAAAAAGCCATTCGGGGCTTAATGAAAACAATTGAAACGTGTTTCTGACACTCTAACGCCAATCACAGTTGACAATAGCATTTCAGCCTCATCTCACATACGGAATTCTGCTCGAGAAAAACACCCTTATTCAACTTCGTGAAAGTAATATGTCCTGAAAAAGAAAATGAGCTTTACCATAAATTTCAAATGTGTTGACACTGCTAAGCAGGCCCACAGATAAGAGTTTATGTCGCTATGTCCTTAATAACGGAACGCTCATTTCCACTTTATATTGTTTATTCAAGTTTAGTACCTGTCATAAAAAGTTTGTCATAAACGTTTAGCCTGCACTCGTATTTGCAGCGGTAGATTTTGCCGCAAATTGGCAACATCTGCTGCGGAAACGATTTTCTCCATTAGTCTGAACTGATAATTACCAAATGCACTAATTGGTATATGTGGGCCAAGTTGAATTCCGTTTAGAATGCTGGACGGATTGAATGAGAGTTAAGCATGGGAAAGCGTCCCTTGAAAATGTTTGCTGCCATGCTATTTCTGCATCAAAATTCACTTAGTGCTCCAGCTGTCAAGCCACCAGACAAATGGCCCTCAATCGATTATTTGTCAGCGAAGAAAATCTTTTAATCGGCTTCAGAGCCCAACACAGTAAACACATCCAGTGACTTCCAACGCCTTGTGTAAGGTTTCTTGGCATTCGTTTTCCTGTGTTTTACCACCGAAAAAGAAAAAAACTGTGATTTGCGGCTAAGGTATGTACATGTAGGACAGAATTCGATGGTGTGTCTGTTAACCGTCAAAGGTGGCTTAAAAAGTGACAAATAAGATACAGCAGAATTCGTTTATAACGACATCGGTTATAGCGATGGTATGGACCGGTTATTCAATTCAATTCAATTCAGCGCAGTACCCTCAACAGTCCATCAACCTAACTAATGTAATGCAATCGTCACCACCTTTTAATTAGGGGTTATCATTAGGGATGGTCATCTACATCATTGTTAAATTGAATTTCTTGAAGCTTAAGGCTCACGTATGTGCATGTACCCATCCTTAAATTTTTCCTAAAAGTCCAAATATTGCAGAAGTGATATTGGCAGTTCACCAAGTAATGAACAAGGTACCCAGGGTTATCACTGGACCTCAAGCCTTTAACCCCCTACTATATTTCCATATTTGGCTGAAAAATTAAGCAGCCCTAACAATATTTCAAATATCTTCATAGGAGATAAGGCTAAGCCCTATTTCAAATCTACTTCACTATGTGAAGTCGTTAAATGTATCAACTCTCAAATTGTTAAGGGTAGATGTAAGGTAATTGTAGATTGCAAGATTGTAAGAGTGTGGATTGTAAGGTAACAGGCATCCTTTCCCTCATAGCACCAAAGCTGTCAGTGATTGCCTGGCGGTTAGGGGCAGACAAGTCAGAAATGACATTTTCAGGTCATTTTAGGTTAGTGTCTATGGTAAGGTCGGGTAGAAAATGGAAAAATATATTTAATCAAAATGATACTTTCAAGCAGCTTTACCACATTCTAATAAACTACTCAATTAGGGTTGAAATGAAAAGATTTAACGAGGTAAGTTGGAGCCAGTAAGGGGTTAATCTCCAAAGAAGGCTTTCATGTTTTTTTCTCGACTTTATGATGGTAAACGAATGTCAGAACATGCATATGGTTGTCAGGTCACACGCGAATATCCTCTCGTGGAAACATGACGTCATAAGTGCGACCAGCGCCTTCAAACCATTGTCCTTGGGTGTAGGATCGAATCCTGATGTCAAACCTCACTGTGACGTCATCATCGAAATACAGTAGAACCTGTCTAAAATGATCCTATGTAAAATAAAATCCTCTCTCAAATAGTAAAATGTACCTCCCTAAAATGACATTGAATACTTTTGATTAGCTCTAAAACAATATCCAAAGGGTATTTTTAGACAGGTTCTACTGTAACAGGGTTCCCCCAGAAATTCAATTTTCTACTTACCTGACATTTCCTGGTTTAAAAAAAATTGAAGGATTAATAGACATAATTCGTTTTGGTTATCAGATATATCGACCGTATACATGTTTAGTGACGGACATATTATGATAATTCATTCGTTCAATGAAAAGTTTCGGAGGCCTGGGAAGTGGGATTGACCATGCAGGGTGTTTTCAGTTGCTTGTAATATTGTCCCCACACGTAAGTGAACCATAACACCAACCAACTATTAGTTTATCACCCCCTTCCCATCCTGCCTTACTCTATTTAAAAAATGTTGCATGTACTTATGCTATGTAAATTTCCCCGCCTATTTAACGGCGCTCCCCGAAAAATAAAAAAAATCGCAAGTTCAAAAACACATACTCATTCCCCAACACCCTCCACAAAATTTAACATGGCAGAAGATGTGTTTATAGTGTTCCCCATGGTGGAAAGTCTTATGGTAATTATCATCGTGATTGTCCTAGATGTTTGCAGATAATTGATGTATACCACCACTTGCATGCTGAAAAATTCGCATTTTATGTTGTTTTGGAAAAATTTCCGCACATTTCATAGTGGCCTCCGCATTTCCTCCATTGGGCTCACGCCAATTTTACCCCTTTCTTCAATTAATATTTTCTAATTTGTTTTTTTCACATTCTGAAACATAGCACCTGAAGATGGCTTTAAGTTAGCCGAAACGTTGTGCAATTATCAGCGCAAATGACTGCGAATAAACTAATAGTAATAACGACCAAAATGTTGTGGTCCCATCGATGTCGTTAAAAACGATTTCTACTGTATTTAAACGAAACTATTGTAGAAAGCATGAAACAAAATAATGCAAGGAATAATGCATAGGAAGTGGGTCATGGAGCATCCGATTCTGATGTCTCTGGACAGTGATTTCATGACGTTTGACTTCCTAGTTTTTAATTCACAAATGTTACAAGGTAGGGTAGCTCGTATATAGAAGTTGTGTACTCTTTAATTCGTAAAACTTTTAATTGCATCTCAAACGTTGATATCAAACTAATATTAAAATGAGCAAGCAACTTGCTTAGCTTTCCCGATATACAATATAGTAAGTTGACCCATATTTTCATTTAAGTGGTTGCACCTTGCAATTAAGTTCCATTTTAAAATGAAACATCAAAATAAGTTGCCATGTTTGGCATTATCGAGAAAAATAAGATGGTGAAAATTATGTCAGGATATACAGTGTACATTCATGTTCATGTTAAAATAAGACATCTTGGTGCCTTCTTTTAAACTGCAATCTGTAGTATTTGCAATTTAAACGGTCACCGTTTTTAATTCTTCAATGTGTAAAACCCGACGGATTAGAAATTTTCCCAGTTTTTCCAATTGAGTTGGCCAAACTTATGTAAACTGGCAAATAATGTTAACCACACTTGTGCGATTGCTGTTATCCTGTAGTACATATGGCAGCGTTTCAGATGTCTAGCTTTATGTTCCAGCGATGAAAACAATTGGATTTCTCATGAGAAGTCAACAAAAGCAGTATGAAACGATTCCAGAGGGCCACGTAGGGAAAGTCCATTTGGCGCGAACACGTCCTACACAATGAGTTTAAAATTACTCGAAATATTTTCAGAATTAAAAAAAACCTTGCAGAAGAACTGCAGCAATGCAGACGAAAACCTCAAATTGTATTACATCAAACAATGTCCTTTTATCACTGAGGCATTGTGGCTACTATCTCGGTATGTTAATGCAGAATTGAAAATGGTTGCACTTCCAGGCATGCCATAAAGGCCTCCTCAAGTGGGCAATGAAAGTACAAAGAATAAAATCCGCCAAGTGAGAGCCATTGTCTTCACGCTGCAAAGAGTGCCATTTATAAGTTGCCATCGAAAGTAGACGCGATTAACAAACAAAAGCATGCGAGTTTCATAATAGAACAATACCCAAATGCCAAGAGAACCTATTGATCATAACAATGAACATCCATAACCCCCTTCAAATAACAATGGGGAATGTCTTGGTCCTGTGTTGTCATCCATAACTACAAATATATGTACACAGGCCCACATAGCTGCACAGATATAAAAAACAAGCATCATATTTGTTTTCTTGCACATTTACAATGGTATTAAAATGTGATTTTAACCAGTGAGCTTACCTAATTTAGTCAGTACCATATCTCAGCAAAATAAATAAATTATCTCAGATATACACAGACCAATTAATGCCCGAACCACTTCCAAACCTGCATGGATGGCTTGAGCGCTAAGCATGACTTGCACTGTAAACCGTAAAAGTACAAATGCAGTTTTTGTGGGGTACAAATGTACATTTGCACCCTATATATCATATATGTACC
>JAQFYZ010005002.1:0-10162 GCA_034695085.1 Cylindroiulus punctatus
GATTCTACCATTGGACTCATTGGACCAAACAACGAGTGTTGATGCATTGGATTTATTTTCGGGTTCTTTGCAGCAAACAGTCTTGGCTAGACAACTGCATGATAAAATTTCAAGATGGATTCTACCATTGGACTTATTGGACCAAACAACGAGTGCTGATGCATTGGATTTATTTTCGGGTTCTTTGCAGCAAATAGTCTTGGCTAGACAACTGCTTGATAACATTTCAAGATGGATTCTACCATTGGACTCATTGGTCCAAACAACGAGTGTTGATGCATTGGATTTATTTTCGGGATCTTGAGCTGGATCTTGCTCGTTGAGATCAGTGACGTCGATCTGGCATCATGCATCCGTCGCCTTGTCTGGGGAAGTCCCCTTCCACAGGGATTTACACTGTGTGGCGCAATCGCAGTCCCAGAGACAGGGCAGCGATTCCTGCAAGTGCTCACTACAACATCCTTTATTCGAGGAACAAGACGTCGCTCTCTGTGTCCTCCAAGGATGTTGAACACACGGTGGAGTATGTTGCTTGTTCACGGATTGTACGAGATGTGCCAAACGCCAACCAAGGGTTGCCCCGTAAGAGACATCTTCCGATGGCCCTGCTGTGGTTCTTGGGAAATACCTGCAAGGAATGCTGTCTGCTCGGACTCTTCTTCAAGGTAATTCTTGGAGCTCTTGAAGTTTGCACGGGTACGAATACAGGGTAATGATGCAAAGATTTGCTGTTCCACTTGGTGTGTGGCATGAAGACCACACTGTATTTATTGAAAAGTGGCAAAGTTACGGTGGCATTGGTCAGCAATGAATTGATGAGCAATCCAGGGTTCATACGCACCGGGAAAGTCAGGGAAGAGCAAAATGGTCAGGGAGAGTCAGGGAAAATCACGTTTTTGTTGAAAATTCAGGGAAAACTATGATGTTTGCTGGTAAATCAGTCAGTTTATATTGTCTGTTACACATCCCCTCTCCCTGAAATATTGGAGAAATTCACAATATTGCAATGCAAAAAGATCTTGGCTTATTCTGCAATAACCACCTCTTTTTTCCAAAGATTTCCAAAAATGTACTAGCTTTCCCCCTCTTGTCCACACTAAAATCACATGGCCCATGCCCATTGGCGTAACTAGAACATTTGTCTAGGGGGGTTCGTGGTTAGGGGGATGGCTGCAGTGAAAACCATTTTTTTTACAAAAAATTCGCGAAAACTGGTTACTTTTTATGCAAATTTTTTGGCAAAAACCAGTTCACTGTTTTGCATTTTTTTGCACATTTTTTCCATTTGTTTGCAAAAAAATTGCAAATGCCAGTTCGTTTGTTTGCAAAGTTTTGGCAAAAACTGGTTCACTTTTTTGCATTTTTTTTGCAAAAAGTTTGCAAATGTTTGAAAAAATGGAGTAAACGAATGATTGGGTAGGCCAATTCAATTTTGTTTTCACCAAAGTCCTGATGGTCACATTGCGATTATTCCATCTAATAGTTTTCGAGTAATCACACATTATACTTGTAAAAAGTTTAAAAAACACCCTGTGTTTTCACACAATTTTTAAGTCAGGGAAATTTACTTGGGTTGGTCAGGGAAAGTCAGGGAGATGACTTTTTGAATTTGAGTATGACCTGCAATCCAATCCTTCTGCATAATCAATAAATGCCAACATTGCAATGTGATTCGTTGCACCTACTGTACATTTGCCAAAATGGTATATTGTTATAATTTAAGTTGAACTGCGTATATCGTAATGGTTTATGACAGTCTACAATAATTTTATAGCATTAATGTAACACACGCAATCCGTCTGAGTACAAAGACGAAATTGAGGCTTTTCAATCAGTTAAAATCGTTTCGAAGGACGCTAATTCCAAATTCGTGATGTGATAATGGTTTTGGTGGATAAACATGCACGTACACAAACTATACTTGATAGTTGCATTTCCATATTTCAAAATGTAGACAGCGATGTATCAATAGGACCGGATGTTAATGCAGGTTTCGCAATCTGTTTCCCCTTGGCACCACATGACATGTTATTGTGCATTTGATGACTGATTGCTGATAATGACAACGTTCATTATTCCATTGACTTCTTGGCTTTTGGTAGCCTCCTACTTTGGACATTTGTGAAGCGAATGTTCATTGTGAATGGTATGGTTATATCAGAAATTTGAAATGTATGGCCATATAGTTCCCTACATACTTTTATTTGGCCATATATGACCCTACATAGTCATATATGGCCACATATGCACGTACACGCCCATGTAAGTCCACTGATTGAAGTTGTTGCTAAACTGACCTATAAGGAAATAAATTTATTTTCAAGGGCATTTTTTAATTCAATGAACATGATTTAAACTACAGAGCATTATTAACGGGAGGACACCATTGCGTTCCTCTAAATTTATATGAAATAAATATGTAAAATATAAAACGTTAAATAATTAAGCTGCAATAAATTTATTACATTTGATTGAAATGCGCATCTTGATATTTTACCATAATATGACATTGTTACTATACTTCCATTCATCAACATTTTATGATTAGCAAAATACATCTGTATTACACAGTATCAATGGACATTTTCAATCTCTTCAAAATATGTATCAATTTTTTGATACAATTTTTTTCATGACTATATATGACTCAAAAATGACCTTATATGGCATTCCAGACCCTATATATGGTCTTATACATGGCCACACTTACATGGCTTTCCAAACCCCATATATGGTCTTATATGTGGCCATACATGGGCATATATGGCATTCAAGACCCCATATATGGCCATATACATGGATATACATGGCCCATACATGGCACATACATGGGCATATATGACATATATAATCCCATACATGGCCCTATTACATGTAAGCTCGGTATACATTTAAGTAAGTGAGACTTTCGAGACACACTTTTTGGCCTATTATAGAACCTAGGTGTACCATGTACCTTGGTAATCCTTCATTAACATTACTGTATTAAAGTTGGTGCACTAAAGGTGAGGGTTTAGCGACGATGCAATCAGCATCTGTAGTCATTGTATGCTTGGATATGTATTGATTCTACCAAAATAGCCTATGGATCTTTGGGCATCTTGATCTTTTGCAGGTACTGGTGATTATATTTCCTATTTCAAAATTCCGCTTTGACTGCTGTCCATTGCTCAATCACAAAGTTTGCTAAATTCCCCTCTGACCATCTGCGTTCGCAATGCAGATAGTACATTTTGTACATACCAAATTCTGTTTGCGAGTAATTGGGTATACAGTGCAAGACTCGTTAAATATACATTTCTATGTTTTTCTCATGGAAGAATCACATTATTCTTTCATGCGTGCACTTCTTGCAGGTTTCTGCAGCCATCCAGAAAATCTTCAGGTTTTTTTCCTCAGCACATGTACAGAACCCTGGTTAATTGAATGCTTGGAAGGCAATGTTAACTTAATTGTGATGGCGTTTCTTTTCACTGATATCAAAAGCGAAATGCAGTGTATAGGACGAAAGCTGAAATCTGATGAGTGCTTGTGAGGCAATCGTAAAATTCTTTCAAGTTTCTGGTAATTTTTTCTTTTCATCTCCTGCATAACCGTCCTCTTTAACGGGATCTTGCGTAGGAAGTTATCGTGATTTCTGCCTGTTGTTTTCTTCGGAATTACTAGCAAGACACGCAGTTGTTATGACAACCTCTCGGACTTGGTGCAACATTTCCGAGCAACCTGCATTTGATTGCAGTGACATGTTTCCTGCAAGAGGAATTATTTTTCCATTACGTTAACCAACAAATAAGAATCAACGACAACTGGTGGACTTGAATTGATATGTGCGTGGAAACAAAATAGCCAAAGAAATCGAGGCGAAATTGTTGTTATGTCACAGTGTAGACCTATAAGGAAATTTGCTTTTAAAATTAAGAGCATATATAAGGGACAGATTTATACAGGGTGCTTCTAAATTACCTGTACAAATTGATCTTCTTTGGAACAGTGACTGGCATGATGAACGTTTTTACTACTTTATTTAACACAGTCTTCTTATACATGTAAACTGTACATTCTGCACAACGTTTCGGCAAATGAATGCCTTCATCAGGTGCATTATCTGAACATTAGGAGAATGCGCGTGAGCGCCAGAAATACGAAAATTAACACAATATCAGGAATTTGCAAGACATTTCCACTAAGAACCAGTGGGAAAGGTGCAAATTAAAACCACCACATAAATTTTAATATTTAGACAAGGACATAACCAAAGATGGAGGTTCACAATAGCATAACAGGAGCCCTTGGAGTATGGGTGTGGTTAGCCCCATAGGTCTTTCTAAACTACCTGTACAAATTGATATGGGTGATAGGGGACACCACGACAAACATTTTTTGCCAAATAATGCGGGGTCGCAAATGTACCATGTCGCTGCTACGGGCATTTGCAGTCCTTCAGTAGGGTAGGGAGAGAACCACTACGTAATCGATTAATCGATATGACCGAACGAATTATTGCTTACCATTTACACTGTAAACCGTAAAGGTACAAATGCAGTTTTTGTGGGGTACAAATGTAAATTTGCACCCCATATATCATATATATAGATAAAGATAAAGTTCCCCATACTTCGCAGCGAAGTCTCGGGTGTGGGTGCTCATCCCCCAATACTAGCCGGGAAGCCAGTGGGTGACAGCAAAGCTGCCATGAAACCGAAGTAGGTTGGCACGTCTTTCTTCAGTCCCACTGTATCTTTCGCAACTTTAAAGACAGCTGCTACTCATTTGCCGACCCCGAAGGGATGAAAGGCTGAATTGACCTGTGGCCAGCCAGCAGAATGAACGGTCATAATAGGATGCCATTTCCTGTTTGCGATTCGTTCATCCAACTTTTAGATGGCGGAGCCTGAACGGGTGTCCACCGCCGAAAAGCTCTTTAGCAAGTTGGAGGTCGGCCCAGGGTCGCACATACGGCTTATTGGCTCGTTCTGGAGCCCGCAGTAGAATGGGAGGCCAACTCCCATCAATGACAGGGGCCATGGTCGCACATACGACATTATTGCGCGGCCGAGCGTTCACGGATCAGCAATCATGCATACTTCGTTCACCTTGGCTGGTATAGCTATGGCAGCCATGTTGATTTTACCAGCTATTATAGGGTCGGAATGGCCTGGAGGAACCTATCAATAAGCGGAATCCCTCTGACTGGCTGTCAGAATTTCTCATTTCTCGTTGAGCCGACTATAACCACCAAACATTTGCAAGTTTAGACAGGCGACTACGAGAAAGTGGAACATTCAATGTTCAGTGGTTAGGCACACGTCTGTTTGGATAGCGTTGCTGGTAGTCGCACTGCTGCTCTTCCATTTCCGTTGGTGGCCCCATACGTTAAATGCAAGTCCGCCATCTCCGCATTGATGAAACGGTGCATACCTAACTGGAATCCGCCTGCAACCTGCAAGGTAATCGAGTACGTGCTGTAACCGATTAAGAGTGATGATAGAATGATGTTTGGATGAATTATATTTATTGTCGTAAAAAACGAAAGCAACAACATCAACATAACAGAGAAGTGCAGTGACGCTCTCACTTGGTGGGGTTACTGTACGGGGTTTTGGTTGATATGGACACTAGATGGCGCCACACGTACGGTTAATGCATATCTTACAGTGCGTAATTGATAAGCGATAATTCATTCGGTCATATCGAGTAATCGATTACGTAGTGGTTCTCTCCCTACCCTACTGAAGGACTGTAAATGCCCCTAGCAGTGACGGGACATTTGCGACCCGACATTATTTGGCAAAAAATGTTTGTC
Source organism: Cylindroiulus punctatus (assembly GCA_034695085.1). Classification (NCBI taxonomy): domain Eukaryota; kingdom Metazoa; phylum Arthropoda; class Diplopoda; order Julida; family Julidae; genus Cylindroiulus; species Cylindroiulus punctatus. The sequence continues at coordinate 5,804 of JAQFYZ010005002.1, forward strand.
GTGGTATCCCCTATCATCCATGTCAATTTGTACAGATAGTTTAGAAACACCCTGTATATCCAGCCTACTTACTGTCACGCTGTATGATTATGATCAACCCACTTAGTCTTATAAAACTGGTTTATTTACGAGGGTATCTCGGTGCATCTGACAGGTTAATCTGGGCAGACATAAAATATGACCACTGGGTCCTGAGCCTGGAAGAGGCAATATCAGCTGTAGTACAAAACAATAGATGTCAACTCGTGGTAAACTAAACATTGTTAGTGAAGTGGATATTTGAGCTGGACTGTTTTCCAAAATGGCTGCTGTGTTGTTTATTCCTGCATGGCTCACACCACGCCCAATATTATTAGAAACAATTGCACCAGAAAGATAAAGCTTCCCTATTGAAGGCCATTGGTCACTGTGCATATAGACCGAGGGCTTTGACCCATCTCCATTATTTGGAGCAATTATTTCAATATTAGCATCATGATGGAATGATAACACCGATATCTTTCAGTATGGGAGTGAGAAAATACAGCTATTAAAATTCTTTTGTAGCCCATTGTTAGCAGATTGCAGTAAATTGGTTTGCATGCATGTGATATTTGCGGAATTGCGGTTTGCTGATTTGTCGAGAATTTGAAAAAGCTTATCAATCAGACTGTGGTTAGCTAGTAGCTGATGAGTGTTGATAGACTTGCATGATGCTTTAATAATGTTTTTGCTGACTTTTCTGCTATTGCAGTGCTAATGACTGCTTTTTTTATTTTCAGGTAAGTTTTTGTTCAGTTTCAAACGTGCAGAAGAAGTGTTGGGTGAGCAACGATTGCACCATTTCTAATTTCTTAGAAACCAATACATTTATATACACATATTTATCCAAGCCTAATTCCAATATATATCTAATCTAATATCCAAGTTGCAATTCACGTTAAAAAAAGTTACATGAAAGTGAAAATTTAGATTTCATTACATTACATTCTATGTCAAAACACATTTGAGCAACATTTTTGGTGATATCTGCAGACAAACTACAAATCAACGTGGTTATCTTATTGCGTAAACAATCCCATATGGAAAAGAAATGCATTTCAGAAAAAATGCATTTTAAATGCATTTCAAAATATATGTAGATTGAGACATAAATGTATTTCATAATGGATTGTAAAAGCATTCTAAAATGCATTTATCATGGAGCTTTTTCTGAAAAATACATTTGGAATACATTTTACAATTTGCAATGTATTTCAAAATGCATTTGCAATACATTTCTTTTGAATGTGGGATATAAACAATGTAGCCATTCCAATATACCTTTCAAACTTTTGCAACCTTCTGTGAACGGTATGCAAAAGCTTCAACATGCTACACATCTTCTAGCAAAAGTTTGACATGTGTAGAATCCATTTTTGAATTAAGCTCAAAAAATGATGATTTACAACCCAAAATTGTCGGTTGCAACGTTGTTCGAGTGAGTGATTAAAATTTGAATCTAGCTGTTAGGTCCGTTATGACATGCATGTATATAGGAATCAAGTTCACAGCAAGTGGATGATGCTTTTGGAAGTGATGCACATTTTAGTGTAATGACAGGTTTTGGAGATTGGCCCATCTGTCGTGATTGATCTATCCTAACACCATGGCCTTTGTAGGACACGTTTGGAGCCATTTTTAACTCTTCTGTCCTATCTATATAGAATTCTGTTCTCAGTATCCTTTTTATGGCGTGATTTATGTCTTAACATAAGACCGTCATATGACGTAAGATGAAGAAAATGCGAGATGGATGGAAATCTCAAAGTCGATAAACGATTAGAATGACCATCTTTACTTTTGATGGAGAAAATTCTCGCTTTGGGATGACTGTTGGACGAGGAGTGATGGCTTCCAGAAAGTAATTTTTTGCAATGACAATAATTCTTCCAACTTTTGTCAGTCCCAGGCTGAGGCATTTTGGTTGTGGTTCGAGTTGAGGTCTCTAGTATTTGTTTTGCCAGAGGGTGCAAAGGCAATGGAATGTTCCTGGGGCCGTCAAGGATTGGCCACCATCAAGCATTCGCCACTAAATGTACAGTAAGATGGGTGAAGACTTAGTGGTGGGCACCGGTGGCCCATGACAGGAAATCTCCTCCTTGAGTAAAACATCCATTAAAATAATGACCCTTCCTAAGCCAATAACCTCTCTAAACTGATACGTAACGTCCAGTCCCTGCAGTATTATTTTACACAGGTTCTAATGTAGTTCAAAACATGTGAAATGATTTGTGTAATATTCACAAGTTTTGAGTCTGGCCGTCCAGTGGTGCAGACTATAGTCGTCCCAAAGAACGAGCGAAAAAATGGCGTCGTTCAGACCAATAGGATGCCATTTCCTGTGTGCGATTCATTTATCCCGGTCGCCGCAAACAGCGCCACTGAGCGGAGGCTGGTGACAGGGAGGAGCTAAACTGGTGCCCACTGCCAGAAAGCGCTTTAGCCAATAAGAGGAGGTCAGCCCTGCGGTGGCCGGCCCAGAATCGCACATGAGGCTTATTGGCTCGTTCGTGAGCCCTCTGCAGGACTCCGATCACCGAGGAGGACCAGGGTCGCATGTGCGGGTTGATTGGCTCGTTCGTGGCCCCCGAACGTTCAAGGTGTATACGCTATGGTTCCGGGTACCGAGCTCACGCATGCTTCGTCCACCACGGCAAGTATGCATGGTTCTGGCAGCCATTTTCCTTTCTCTAACTATCATGGGTTCTGAATAGCCAGGACGAATGTATCGATAAGTTAATTCTCTGTGATTGGCTGTCAAAATTTCCGCTGCTTCGTTGGGACGACTATATAGCATGTCGTGAACCCGTCCAATGAAGAAGAAGTGTACAAAGCGCAAAGGGGAATATCCCTAATGGCTGCTGCATGTAATGGTCAGAACCCGTCCAATGGATTTGGGCCTAATCCTAGATGAACTATGGGTATGCAGTTAAATGAGGCTGGCACGCTTATCTCGTCTGGTGTCACATGACTCACTTTCCGACAGATGGCGTGCAGCCAGGCTGTTTTTTAAGCTACAGGAAACCCTGGTTTCAAATTCGAGTCTCAAAAAGGAGGGGTGCTTTGTAGGGTTGTGCCCTCGCATTTTCGTGAATGACATCAGACAAGGACCGAGGGGTTGTAACCCCAACCCTGAATAGACTTAAGGGGACAAGTCGGTCACTCAATGGAAGCATGTGCCCGACCCGGGGCTGTTAGCATTTAGTTACATAATGGACCCCAATGAGGGCCACATGGGCCACACCTGCTTTTTGGGTTTTAAATAATCGTTATAGCAGTTTAAATTTTCGATGATCATGCCTTTACATTTTTTCTGGAAATTTCCATAAGATATGGTGGATTTGCCACGATAACGTTAGTTGGGTTACAGTGCATATAATGTACTGTCATGTCTGGGATTCACCATCCATGTACAACTCAATGGAATATAGTGTGCACTTAGTGTTTTATTTGCAGGTAGCACCACCTGCTCTCCTTGTGTACCTTGTCTTGTCAGACACTTCTGACAGTTACTGGTTTAGCAATTTGGCTGTACTATACAGTAACAATCACTGCTTCACCATTTTCCAATATGAGAAAGTGGGCTTTGCCTAATGGCTCGTAGGCTGGCAGTGATTGCCTGGCGGATGGGCAGCTGAATAAACAAGTTGCATTTTTGGTTTAAAGTTTGCAAACGCACAAACTGAGAAAAACCAGAAAACATAAAAACAATGTAAATTGCGACAGCTAGGACAGGTGTCATTCTTGCATGTACACTGTTTACTAGACAAGCAAGAGTTGAAATATCAATTTTGTACACGTTGGATCAGGTATTATTCTGTAGAAGTAGTACGGTTCAGTGGCGCCATTATGTATTTGGACAACATGAAAATGGTGAATAAATTAAGAAATTAAATATCTAAAAATATAACGAGTTGCAATAAATGAAGCTCATCAATCCCTCAAACTATTCTTATACGTGTATGCTTCAAGCTGAAATACAGTATATTAATATCATATATCATTATATGTTTATCAAGTATGTAAAATCTGTCCAAATAACTGGTGACCATGTAATTTCCAGGTTTTTTTGAAATAAATTATAGTTAAGTTTCTTTTTAAAAACTAAACATGTAGAAATAATATGAGGGATTGATAAGCTTCATTTATTGCAAATTTTTATATGTTTACATATTTTAATTCTGTATTTATTAACCATTTTCATTTTGTCCAAATACTTTATGGCGCCACTGTATATCCACTTTTTTTGTGGAAAAGCAATTTGGGAGTGTGCAACGCCACTGGTGGCGCTGCAGTCAGCCACTTTCATGGCCGCGAGAGTAGGATAAAAGCCTCAAA
>JAQFYZ010005003.1:0-10161 GCA_034695085.1 Cylindroiulus punctatus
AAAAAAGTGAACCGGTTTTTGCCAAAATTTTGCAAACAAATGAACTGGTATTTGCAATTTTTTTTTGCAAACAAATGCAAAAAAGTGAACCGGTTTTTGCCAAAATTTTGCAAACAAATGAACTGGTATTTGCAATTTTTTTTTGCAAACAAATGCAAAAAAGTGAACCGGTTTTTGCCAAAATTTTGCAAACAAATGAACTGGTATTTGCAATTTTTTTTTGCAAACAAATGGAAAAATGAACTGATTTTGGAATTGTTTTGCAAAAAAAAATGCAAAAAAGTGAACATGTTTTTGCCAAAATTTTGCATAAAAAGTAACCAATTTTCGCGAATTTTTTGCAAAAAAATGGTTTTCACTGCAGCCATCCCCCCTGACCGCAACCCCCTAGACAAATGTCCTAGTTATGCCAATGGACAAGGGCCATGTGATTTTAGTGTGGACAAGAGGGAGAAAGCCAGTACATTTTTGGAAATCATTTTGGAAATCATCACCCCATAAACGAGGGGGTTAGGTTGTTTTGCAGAATAAGCTAAGATCTTTTTGCATAGCAATATTGTGGATTTCTCGAATATTTCAGGGAGAGGGGAAGTGTAACACAATATACAAACTGACTGATTTATCAGCAAACATCATAGTTTTCCCTGAATTTCCAACAAAATCGTGATTTTCCCTGACTCTCCATGACCATTTTGCCCTTCCCTGACTTTCCCTGACATTCCAGGTGCGTATGAACACAACCTGCATCGTAAAAATACGTCCCATTAGATGTGACAAAAACATCTTGAAGAAATTGCACATTATTTCCACGACCCCTTAACGGCTAGATGCCAGTGACCTAAAATGAAATTTTTGTCCCGAATGTAGGAAAATATGTCACATTTATTCTGCTCGTACAGCGGCTAATAAAGGTAGGTAACAACCCATATTTTAAACACACTACTTTAGTCTACTTCCCATGCCAACCGTGATGTGTTAAAAAGGAAAACAGACTTGGCTCGTACGCACGACCAATTCACGAAGGAAACTTACATTATTTATCGTGGAAAAAAAGATTAGATTTAAACGAAAAAGCAGCTTTGGAAGACGTTGTTAAAAATCAAATAGGAAGCCCACAATTTCGTTGCATAGGAAATAATCCCGATGTCGCATTCATCTAAGTTCACTATGAAAATGAAGTTTATTTCTCATTACTGCGTAATAAGTAACAAGTATACAGGGCTGGAAATACTTCAAACAGTAAATAAGCCATCAAAATGGATCATTTTGCAGTGTGTCCAAAATTTGTAAGCTGTTTTGCCATACCGGTAGAACCCCATTGCTTCAGGAGTTGCAAACTGCCAACGCGAGCGTGATGCAAAAATACCATCCGAAAAAAAAAAACATCTTAAAACTGCATAAGTTTCTCAGCATTGACAGGTGCACCTAATTTTGCATTATTATTATTATTATTATTATCCGTTCAGTCGTTGCCGACTCTCGGAGGCTTCATAAGCCAACATTCTCCATTTTGTTCTGTCGAGCGCAGATTCCTTCGGCTGTGCAATGGTCATATTGGTGTCGGCTTTGATGGTATCGAGCCAGCGTGTTGGCTGCCTTCCTCTTCTGGATCCACTGACCATGCCCAGCCTCACATCCTTTTCCAATGCATGGGTACGCATAACATGTCAAAAGTAGGTCAGTCGCAGTCTGGTGATCCTGCCTTCCAATGAAGCTCCAGGTTTGATGCGTGCGAGTACAGACTGGTTAGTGACCTTATCAGTCCAAGGTATTCGAAGTAGCTTTCTCCAACACCATAGTTCAAAAGAATCCACTGTTTTCCTGTCGGCTTTCTTCATAGTCCAGCATTCACACCCATATGTAGCTATTGGGAATACTATGGCCCTAACGAGTCTGCACTTGGTGGCGAGGCTAACACGCTTGCACTTCCACAGTTAGTGCATTCACTAAGGAAAATTGGCGAGGCTAATACTCTTGCACTTCCACAGTTAGCGCATTCACTAAGGTAAATATATTGTCAGGGATTCACGCAAAAATTTTACGAAGGAATGCTTTGCGCAGCGAGAGAATCACCCTGTACAATGTGTTCATAATTCGTCAACTGGTTCGCATCATTCGGATTCATTCCGCTACAAGTGAGTTCGCGTTCTCCCTTATTTCCACAATGAGTTTACCCCAGGTAAACAGGACCACGTCCCCTCAGAAACTCGATTATTATAAAAGGGCAGTAAATGTGTCCCTGCCATATCCTCGGGGGAATTTTTTTTCCTGCCAAGATCAGATGGGCTCGATAAGGCGGATATGCGTCGGATGAGGTGGGTGTGCTCCGGCCCCCTGGAATAAGACTGCACTAATTCGAATTCACAAATTCATATCATACATTTATGGTACGAGCACCGTTTCCCCCCTTCCCGGTGGTCTTCATGGAGCGCGGATGCTAAGCCGCTTTTAGAGCGCGCAAGCTGGGAGGTTGATGTAACCATGGCAACGCAGAGACCGGGAGATGAGAGCAGGATAAGGGAGATCTGTACAATGTATCACGTGTCAATGCAAATCTGCTTCCCTCCGCTTTCGATGCATCGGCTGCAATCCGCTAAGTCAACAGCTCTTCGAGTTTTATTAAGAGGAGTAATAATGGCGGACGCGGCATCTTCTTAAGCGAGAGCGACAAATTAATGCACGCCCATGCCTTAAAACAGTAGAACCTGTCTAACTCAATACTGTGTAAACTTATAACCTCCATAACCTAATATCAGCGGCTGGTCCCGAGCTCGTCCCCATGCTTGATTAATGTCATTAACCTGTCTAAACCGATACGTGATGCCCGGTCCCTACAGTATTGACTTAGACAGGTTCTACCGTATTAACTTTCTGCCAATATTTTCGCCAAGATTGAAAACGCTCCAGACTCTAAAATAGATCAGACCGTGTGGCATTCGGAACATTTATATTAATTTTTGGGTCGGAGCATCCCCGCGCACCGAGCCATTTCGCCGAGAGGGCTGCGGATTAGTGTAGGAGTCCTGCGTACTTTGCGAGTGGGATATAAAAATTGATTTTTAAAACGGTGCGAGCTCTGAGTTTATGCACATCCCCGGTGCCTGCCTAATATCAATTACGGGAATACTGGCTCGGAATAGAAATGCGAGCGTACGAGGAATTACAGAAAGATTCAGCCAGCCTTTGGGAGCAGATGCCCCAAGATGCCCTAAAGCCACGTAAGCCATCGATATACATTAGTGTCAGAAAACACGAAACCCAAACCGAAATCGAAGCGAATGACGTCATTCTGACATCATTTCGTCCTACCTGCCTGGCTACGAGTGGACTGAACGTTGATACAGCACAACGCATGCCGTCGTCCTTGAGCTGAAAGCACTGACAATAAGTGCAACCTAATTAAGCCGACGTCATACGTTTCGTCTTCCGTTTCGTTTTGAAGTTTTCTGACACTACAGTAGAACCTGTCTTAACTTATACTGTGTAAACTTATAACCTCCATAACCTAATATCAGCGGCCGGTCTAAACCGATACGTGATGCTCGGTCCCTACAGTATTGACTTAGACAGGTTCTATTGTATTATGAGAAAATGATGATACTGTAACACAATGCAAATGGCCACGAGCGTTTGGTATAATATATAGTTCGGCGCGCTATAGTACACACAACGTATACTGTCTACGTGCCAGGTTGTGTGGTCAATTTCACCCTGCCTTCTGGAGGACGTGTTGGACTTGTTTGATATAGCCGCCATCTATTGCCTTCAAATCCGTTTTAAGCTAATTTGAATGCCAGTAATTATATCTCGAATACCGGAACTGTATATCCAGTCAACCCAGCCGTACAGATGTTTCGATAGCTGAACGCCGGTCCCAAGCCCGGGTAAATGGGGAGGGTTGGAGAAAGCAATGGTGAACTACCCTGCAAAACCTTCACTAGAACACTTCATGATGACAACACTCCAAAGAAATTCAGATATGGATACCCACAGTGGAACCTCCAGGCTGGATGAATCATACAAGCAACTGGGGAAGAGCAACTGGCTGTTCCAAGTAATCTGGATAGGCATGACGCAGTTGGATCAAAGCCTTCGGGAAGACTAACAGCCGAGATTAGTCTGTATGTAAAGAGCAGTCTGCGCTGTACAGCGCCGACACTAATATGATATTGCACAGCTGAAGAAAGCTGTGCTTGACAGAATAAACTGGAGAATGTTGGCTTATGAAATCTCCGAGAGTCGGCAACGACTGAACGGATAATAATAAATAATAAATAAAATATCCAGTCATCATCCATATTAATTGAATCAAAGCGTTGCAATTGCTTCACTTTAGCTGTCAAGTGCTCTGGCTGTAGTTATAGGGTAGCAATATTTGATTTCTAACGAAAACAGTAAAAGTTGTCATTTTTTAGGCGAGTTTTTTTTAAAGTCTGATGAATAAATTATAACTTAAAACACTGGATATTTACACCTAATTAAGATTGTCATTACAGGCAGAATCCTTTATAGCTACATTTTTAGGGGAAGAGTGAGACAGTGATTCAACATTATTGATAGTTTATGTTGAATTATGACATCCTATAAGAATACAAAATAATTTTTGTATTTAATCTTCATCAATTAGAACTGCTGTACGCCATCTTGGAACAGAAGCAGTGGCGGATCCAAGGTGGGGTTCCAGGGGTCGGGACCCCGTTTGGCAAAATATAAAATTTACACTAGAGAGATTGGAACCAAAAAATAAAAATTCATACTAGATAGAATGGTTAATAAATCGAAAATTTTTGCAAAAAGTGAACTGATTTTGCAAATTTTTTGCAAAAAAATGCAATAAAGTAAACTGGTTTTGCAAATTTTTTGCAAAAAAAAAAATGCAAAAAAACTGGTTTTCCAAAATTTTTGCTTGAAAAGGCAAAAAGTAAACTGGTTTTGCAAACTTTTGCAAAAAAAAAAAATGCAAAAGAGTAAACTGGTTTTGCAATTTTTTTGCAAAAAGAAATGCTAAAAAGTAAACTAATTTTGTAAAATTTTTGCAAAAAAATGCAAAAAAGTAAACTGGTTTTGCAAAATTTTTGAAAAAAAAAATGCAAAAAGTCAGCAAAGTAGCAAAAGCTGCCTTTCGCAATAATTTTGCAAACAAATGTAAAAAAGTGAGCTGGTTTCGCAAAATTTTTTGCAAAAAATGAACAGCTTTTGAAAAATGTATTAAAAAAAATGCAAAAAATGAACTAGTTTTTGCAAATATTTTTTTTATACATGTATATTTAGGCTTCCATATACATACATGCGCTCACTGCAGACTTGAAAAGAGGTCATGCGATGTCATAAATTACCGTTTCGATTATATAATGGTCGAATTTTGGTGACAGACCCCGTTTGACAAAAAAGCTGGATCCGCCCCTGAAAAGCATGTCTTTCTCTGATTTGCCACCATCAGATTAGTATCTTTTATTTGATGAACTTAACAGGTTTTCTTCGTGCCAATCCTCCCTAGTACATCTTCTTAAAAACTAAAATTTAGAGCATGTCTGGAAGGAAGCACAATGACTAACTTACTGCCAATATGCACGCAGTGAAATTATGCGCCAAAAGCGTACAGTCTAAGCCATACAGGAAAATGTGCAATTTTATACTGTTAAAAGGATTAGCAGAAAGCCTACACAAAGTTGAAATTGCTCTTCGGAGACCATAACCATAAAAAGTACTTTGCCCAAAATTTATCTTCCGTAAAAATGTCATAATGGACAACGACTAGATTTCGTAATTGACCGTGTAACTGATACAGTACATGCGATGTAAGAAAATACACCTAAAGAATTCTGTAATGATGACAAGGATGAAGTGCATGTGTATGCCAATGAAATATCCTAGTAGATTATAGGGTAATTAAATTGCCATTAAACTTTGGTCAGCTTAAATGTTTAAAACAAAATATATTAGTAATAATGTAGTTCTACAGTACATTCAGTGTATTACGCTGATACATTTTATTACCACAAAAATGATTAAACATTCATATCAAAAATCAATAAGGACGCGAGCTAATTTATTAAACTGAAAACTAATAAGATTTTGCCAGTATTTGGCCCGAGGACTGAATATTTTGAAGCAATGCATCTTTGAGTAATTGAGGATGAATCCAATTAAGAATTCATAGACAAGTATATTCACTATCCCAATTCTTATTTTGTTAATTATCAGTCTAGACTCTTGATACATGTATTATAATTTAAGTATTAAAAACCGAAGTATACCATGAAGAATTAATAGAATGGCAAGATGACAAGACACAAACTCATTTTATAATATTTTCCCTATGCATATGTTTCAAATATCTCTACAACATAATGAACTTTTCACTGTATGGTTTTCACTTTGACATTGATTTGCTGTATGGTTTTCACCTTGACATTGATTTGTTTAAATATTTAGTGTTGTTTTCAGCAATTTTGTTTAATGATGATTTTAATTCGTTGCTTCAAATTTAAGTAAATATACATTACATCATCATATCATTCAATGTTATTTTTCTTCGTTAAATTAAGATAATTAGCTGCATACACAGCTGTTGAACGCAGGTGTATGGTTGCCACTGTATGCTTAGCTGCATTGGTGATAAAACTAAAATTGACCAATATATCACATTATAATTGTGTTAACTCGTATATCACAGAGTCAGCCGAGTGTAAAACTGCTATGATTTAACAATAAACCTCGTACTTTCTCGAAAAGATAAAGGCTATTACCAAATTCCTCACCTTCTCAACTAGCAGAATAAGTACAGTATTGTTACTTTTTGAAATAGACCGAAGATGGATAAATTCGCAACTTCTATTGTTGTTTAAAAGTATGCCATGCATTCCAGGTATATATTAACATTGCCGATTAAATGTGTTATGAGGAAACAAGACAAAATGTTGAAATAAAAAATAATGACACCATATAGGCTAGTAGCTAATGTCAGAATTACATTTCGTTAAATCCAACACTATGTGGAGCAATGAAATAAAAAGAATCATTCTTCATATAAACTATGCACCGTATCAACAACGTATGTAGTTTTATAAAGTCACAGGAGGTAAGATAGCTAGTATTCATGTATGTAGTTTAGTTTCGAATCACTTTACTGGACTTTAGTAACATTATTTAGAAGAGGTCGAGGTAGTTCGACCAAAACAAAACCTGATGAACAATGAGAAACCGCTGACCCGGCAGGTTATATTCAATTCATCCAGTCTGCTTTTATTTGCCGTATTTACGGTCATTTTATTTTAGAAGTTCACCACCAGACCAACATATGCATCGTACATGCACGCGTATGAAATGCACGAAGAATTACAGTAGAACCTGTCTTAACTAATACTGTGTAAATTTATAACCTCCATAACCTAATATCAGCGGCCAGTCCCGACCTAAGTCAATAACCTGTCTAAACCGATACGTGATGCCCGGTCCCTACAATATTGATTTAGACAGGTCTTACTGTACATGTCATTACATGGAAAATCCGTGCTCATGGAACTCTTTCAGAAAGACTCAGCCCACTCTTTACATCCGAACAGTACTACACTGTAAGAGTTGATTCTAACACTTAGGGCAAGCAAGACAAATGCTTGGCGATAAAACCTAGCTGGCGTCTCGAAGAAGACGCACGTTTTCCCCTTAATTTCACTCCAGAAGCAGTCGGCAAACAGAGCTTATTGTGGCACGGTATTTTCCCAATGTGCCAACATGTTCGTATCTGGGTTCATAAACGTGTGAAAAACGAGGTAAGCCAACAGCTAATTGCGCATCCCGGCATCACTTAGCGCAAACACTCGGAAAATTCTCTCGAGGAATAGCGTAAGCGAGTGATGCATTTCATCAATAACGAGAGATTACAACAACAGACACGTGTAGGTCTTGATACGGCGTAGGAACAACAAAAAAGCACAAGCGGCTAACATTAGCAACGGCACTTCACAACCATCACCGAGCATGTTGGTCATTTGGTTATCGTCTCCGCCTGCAGTCGGGAGAACTGGGGTTCGCTCCCCGGGTCGCTTTTCGTGGTTTCCACAGCCCTTGGGTGAATGTCAAGGTCAGTTCCCCTTCCAAATCGGTCACGACCGTCCCAGTCCCTTCTCATATTTGATTTCTTCGCCGTGCTTGTTTGCCAGTTCCATCTTGTTTCCTTCTCGCAGTTGTTTCGCAATGTCGCTATTCGGGCGCCATTTAGCCTTGTAGGCCTTGCGCCCTAAAGCCTCATACACACACTTCAAAACCATCACCCAATGTTCCTATTTGCAACGGTTCGCCACCTTAAGACGGTGCGAGGGTTATTGAGATTTTTATCATCATGCATTTGATTTTTTTCAGTAAAACACCCCGTGCATACCGACCCGACCTCGATTCCATCTAATAAAACGCAGACGATTACACGAAACCGAGTGTTTTGTAAACTCGCAGAACGACTGAAGCGCATCTCTCAAAAAGCCAAATGAACTAATTACATAAGCCGAAAGCACGCGGCCGTGTTAATAACAATACAATAAAATTGCGGAAGAAAAAGCTAGCGATTTAAGTGAAAAAGCCGGGCTACGTCGATCCCTTTCAATATGGCCTTATGTGGTAAAAACTTACACACTCCTGCGCAACGTGTTTCGCAGTCTATTCGAATGATTTATAACGTAATGCATATATCATTACAAATTTCGCATTAAAATCCAAACGTGCCATTGAAAAGGATCATTAGAAATAAGAAACACCCGGAGGAAGATGGCTATTACGCTTCATAAAGGGGCGTTCAGTCGTAATCCGTCGGATGGTAGCTTCGCACCACTGGCCTCTCGGCCAAGCACAAGGGCCACCGGCCCGAACCTGCGGTTTCTCTCGTACTGAGCAGGATTGCTATCGCAGTGACACTATGGTTACTGCATTATAGCATAGCCCACAGAGTATATGCATTGCTCGTTCGCAGCGCCGGATTTAGACTTTAGGGAGCCCGGGGCATTCTAACTTTAGGTGCCCTTTGAAGGGGTGAAACGGGTGCCCCATCGGGGGGTCTGGGGGGTGTGTAACCCCCCAGGGGGATAGGGGTGTCCGGGGAAATTTTTTTGAAAATTAGAAGCAAAAGTATGAGTTTTGTGGCACTTTAGAGCACGAATTTTTAAGTAGCCTTAAACATTTTAGTGATTTTTCAATTTGTTCCAACACAATGGGGAGAGGGTTGTATATGAATGACATGAATGGTAGCTTTTGCAGGTACCAGTGCGACCTATTTCTGTTTCAGAATTTGCAAACAGTAAGAAGCGCCCATCGGAATTGTAACATCAAAGCAGAAAAGTTTCAAAACCATTGAAAAGGGGTGAAGGACCTCTAGCAAGGGTGCCCCCCCTAGAAAGGGAGCCCGGGGCATATGCCCCCTTTGCCCCCCCCCTAAATCCGGCCCTGCTCGTTCGAGGCTTCTTTCATAAAACAGATAATTATAGAAAATAGATTTGAAATTCATTTCAAAATATATGTAGATTGAGACATAAATGTATTTCATACTGAATTATAAAATGTATTTGTTGAGCATTTCATAATGTGTTTCGAAATGTATTTCATATTACATTCAATAATTTGCTCATACGGTATTGTGAAATGCTTTGTGACATATAGTTATAATGTAATCTGTGTGTATTGTAGAATATATTGTGGATTACACTGGGAAATGATTCTAGATATAGAATCAAAGATCATCTTGATTATTTCCTAAAAATCAATGTATTTTAGAATTGAATTTGATAAATCTGTATTGCTAAATGTATTGTGCAATGCCCTTGTCAATGTATTTTAAAATGCATCGTGAAATGCATTAGTAAAATGCATTTCTATTTACATTTCAAAATGCATTTATCGTGGAACTTTTGCTGAAAAATACATTTGCAATACATTTTACAATTTGCAATGTATTTCAAAATGCATTTGACATACATTTCTTTTGCATGTGGGCCCATATCCAAAGAAAATGCATTGTGAAATGTATTTTAAATGCATTTTGAAATGTATTTCAATGAATCAAATATATTTCAAATGCATTTGGAAATGTAGACGCCAGACTGTATAATGCATTTGTAATATATTTTGAAATATATAGTAATGCTGAGCTATATTTTAATGCATTTCAGCTTTAAT
>JAQFYZ010005004.1:0-10160 GCA_034695085.1 Cylindroiulus punctatus
AATTTTATTTTGTTGAAAAAACTTATTTTTCCTGACTTTCCCTGATTTTACAGCAAAAAACGTAGTTTTCCCTGACTTTCCCTGACTTTCCAGGTGACCCTGTTAGAACATAAATCAATCGACCCTGACTTTTCACTGATTTCTCCAGGTTTTTCAACACCGTACTAACATTTTCAAGCAGAACCAAATTTCACTAACTGAATTGTTTCTGCCCCACACTGCGTAAACAGATTAGTTCAGCACTACTTGGTTTGAAATCAAAAATGTTGCACGCAACAATGAATTCATGACCAGCTACTAGCCAACTCACCTGCACGGCCACCGAGGTGCTGGCCACGTTCTGACGCACGGAGATGGTGGTGCTCTCCGGCTTGCTGGGGTAGTCGGTGGACGACGACGACGAGTCCGAGGTGGTGGTGCTGGTGTCCGAGCTGGAGGTGGGGTAGCGGCGCAGCGGGTCGCGTGCCGGCACGCGACCGGGACCCCGCTTCACCGGCACGGGCATACTGTACGAGGAGGAGCTGCTGCCACTGGACTGCCGGCTGCGCTTGAAAGCACGCTTCTTCTTCTTGCGCTTCTTCTCCTTCCTTGCCTTTAGTCTACCGGCGTCCCACGGCACGGCCACTGCCCGTGGCTGCCGCGCCGGCTCCCCTCTCTTCTTGACCGCAGGCGGATCCCTGACCACGGGGGCCGCCGACTTCCTGGCTACCGGCACAGTCTTGGGCTTGCCACCGTCCGCAACTGCCGCAACCGCTCGGGGCAGCGCTGGCTGGCTCTTCGCGCTGCCACCTCGCGGCCTCGCCTTCGGTGGCTCCTGCGCCCTCTTCCTGGCCACGGCTGTGGGCGGCTCTTGCCGCAGCCCGCCGCGGTTCTTGTTGCCCTGCGCCTTGGCCAGTTTGAACTGGGCCTCGGACAGCTTCTTCATGAAGTCCCGCGTCTTGACCGTGTCGGGCCGCACCGCCTGCTTCTGGCACGTGCGCGTCACCACGTGCGGGTTGTCGGTGGAGGGCGACGAGGTGGCGCTGCTGAGGCTGCTGCTGGAGGACGAGCAGGCGGCCTTCTTGGCCACTGCCGGCTTCCGGTGCAGCGCCTTCTTCTTGCGTGCGGGCAGGTCGAAGTCGTCGTCTTGCGCGTACAGCTTCTGGCCCAGCATCTCCAGGTATGCCGTGGCCGCCTCCTTGGTCTTGCGGGATGGCCGCCCGGCCGCCACCTTCGGCGGCTCCTCCTCGGCGGCCAACGGCGCCGTCGAGGAGCGTAGGCACTTCGGCGGCATCGCGGCCGGCTTCGGCTCCGGACCGGGCTTTGTGGGTTGCTTCCTCTGTTTCTTGACGAGGGGCTCGTCGTCGTCTGAGGAGAAGTCTGAGGTCCGGTCCGGTGGCGGCGGGACCTTGGAGGGCTCCGCGGCCGCCGGCAAGCGCTTTACATAGGAATGTTCGCTGGTGAGCTGCGGAATGTGCTTCTCGATCTTACTTATCAGGGGGACGAGCTCGGTTTTCGTCTTCAGTAGCTTCTTCTGAGGCGTGCTGGGTGGTGGCATAGGCGGCGGAGCCGGCACCGAGGCCGGCTTTTTGGGCAGTGCCGGCGACTTCTTCTCTTCGCGGTCGCGGGCTGCCTGCAGCAGCATGCTGGCATGCCGCGTCACGGGCTTGTGCTTGTCGGCAGCCGACTTGGAATTTGGTGCGAGCCCGGGCAGGCTGGGCTTCTTGGAGTTTGTGCTGCTGGCTGATGGTGCCCCGGTGGGCCTGGCATGCTTCCTCAACCGCGTCAGGTCCTTGGGTTTGGCCTGCGGTGCTTTGATAGCGGCCAGCTTCTCGTCCGGTTTGAGGGGCACGCAGACTTTCGGCTTCTGCTGCCTCGATGGTTTATCTGGAGAAACATTTCCCACCTCTTTGGCATCCACGACATCCTTCTTCGGGCTGCTGGTGGCCACCAAATCAACCTTCTTCGCCTTCACCAGGGCCTCCTTTTGCTTCGCCAGGCGCTGCTGCCGGTACTTCTGTTTGAGGGCCTGGACGCAGGTGGCGTTTTTGGGCTCGTCCACAGCCGTCCAAGATTCGAGGACAGGCTGCCTGCACCCCAAAGCTGCGCTCTTGTCTGAAGTGACATCATTTTCGACTGTTCGTCGTCTCGGTCCTTCAAAAATCTGAAAATGGACGTTGAACAAAGGAATTTGAAAACTATGACAATCCACAGTGTGTTAGTTTCTAGGGAGGAAACTTGAATGACTGAATTTATTTTAGGTTAGAAATCACTGCGTATGCCCACCATGCAAAAAAACGTGCGAGACAAGTTCGCTTTAACAAGTTTATTAAAACGCTAAATTTTTGTCTTACTATTTATAGCTTTCATCTGTGATATGTCTATTTCTTCATCTGTTATATGCCTATTTTTTCCTATAAGTCGTGAGTTATGCCGTTTAATAATAAAAAATTAAATAAAGATTCGAAAATCTGAATTAATGAACGCACGCGTTCCAATTTCAGGCAAGTGTGTGTGTATCAGACTGTTCAAATCTTTATTTAATTTTTTATTAATAAACGGCGTAACTCACGACTTAAAGGAAAAAAATTGGCATATAACGGATGAAAAACTATACATGGTAAGACAAAAATTTAGCGTTTAAATTAATTTGTTAAAGCGAACTTGTCTCGCACTTTTTTTTGCATGGTGGGTATACACTTTCGATCCTCCTTAAAGGTCAACTCCACTTTTTTAAAAATTTGAACCTATCATTTTCCGTACGTAGAACAGGTCACATTAGGTCATTTTAAAAACCAACTTAATTTTTAATGGCAACCTACCATTTTGAATACCGGATCTTATTCTACACCAAAAAATCAGTAACATTTAAGAAAAAGTAACAAAAATACACATAAAATGCAATATTTCAGAAATTTTAAAAATAGTCACCAATACAGAGAGCCTAGCTGATATGTAATCAAAAATGACGGCGTATAATTCACGAACCACTACATATTTTTCTCAAACTATCAATCCTTATTTGGGACGTACATGTATATGCAAGATACGTTATCACGTATCTTGCATATACAATATATATATATATCCTAGTCACTAGTACCCGATGTGACCTAAAACTGTCGGAATGCATATACAAAGGATTGCATTTCGTTATTACACATTCATTGGAATCCCATAGTAAGTCTTACCACAGGTTTGCTTTTCTCTTGTTTCTTTCCAAGCTCCTCGTCCGTATCGGAAAGATTCGAATCGGTGGAATTTTCACCAACCAAAGATGGCTTCGGAGAGGGTCGAGTTTTCGCAGCTTTGTCCGATTGAGGTCGTCCTCGTGCTTTCATCGCCCCTTTGGCCCCTGCGTGCAACCAGAAAATAAACTTACATTAATCAGTCTGTCTCATTTCTGTGAGCTTCCCAAACCTAGACATTTACAAATTTATATTCCAAACGTTTTCTACACATGCAAAGTTCATATGAAATATTCAAAACCACATTGTGCGTGTTAGGTCAGTCACAGAATGAAGTTCAACCTAAACAGACATAAACTTGTCTATCAGGAAATCACCTGACCTAACCTAGCTTACATTTCCATTGGCAGTACATTCCCACACCCAACCTAACCAAACCTGACTTTACCTAACCTCAACTCGACTCATCAAATTGAGCTCAAAATAAACGGTTTATCCACATTCGGAGCAGGGAATATACCGTAGTACCCTCGAGATGGTCGAGGAACCCTAAACGCTGACCTGCTGCTTAGACAGGAGTGCCCAAAAAATAAAATACAGAAACTGAACCTGGAACTTTGGTGTGAGGCTTCTGGCGGTCGCCATTGTCGCCGTTCACTGGACTTTGGCATCGGATGTCGCAGTTCAAGTCGTTTCTAGCAACGTTGAAATAATCGAGCGATGACGGAAGGATCGACGTGCCTAGAAGGAAGAGCCGCAATTAAAAAGGTGGTCGGACAGCAGTAGAACAGCTTTATGTCACGTTTGATCTTAATAGGACAACTGTGTGTCACGCGTAACCTCAGTAGGACCCATGTGTGTCACGCATGACTTTAGTAGGACCCCAGTCTGCCACCTATGACCTTAGCACCTTTACACTATGCGTGCAAACCTCAGTTGGACCACAATGTGTTCTGCGCAACCTTAGTGGGACCCCTATGTGTCTCAAGCGACGTTAGGACCCCTGTGTGTATCATCAGACATTAGGATCATTGGGTGTCAAGTGCGACCTTAGTAGGACCCCTATGTGTCATGCACAACCTTAGTAGGATCCCTATGTGTCACATGTGACTTTATTAGGACCCCTATTTTTCTCAAGTGATGTTAGTACCCATACAGTGGCTCACCGTGAAAATGATACACCCATTAAAACTACTGTGATCATAGTTAATAGTGATCGCAAATTAAAGAGTAACTATGTGAAGCTGTATATTGTAGTATGTATTCAATTAGATACCAGTGAACAAATAATCACCATCATTTCATTAAATTAATGATAAGAAGAAAAAATATTGAAGCAAATCAATGTCACAGTGAAAATGATACAGCAAAGAAACGCCAATGTGAAAATGATACAGTCGACCAAAATCGTCTAAAATCTAAATCTGTCTTTGAATCAGTATTTGTTAGACAAACCTTTCTGTCTGCTGACGTCGTGTAGGTGATTTATGTAAGTTTTCAAAAAACTTTTTAACTTTTTTTATGTAATAAGGACTAATCTTGTCCCACGTACTATTCTGACATGACATTTTTGTTCTAAAACTGATGTTTTTGTATTTATATCTCCAGTTTGGCCTAATGGTTTTCTTTCTCATTGATATCTGATAATAAGGTGTTGTTTTGATGACTTTAGAACTGTTTAAACAGGCACCATTTCTTGACAATGTCAGCTGTACGTTTTAGGTCATCAGTATCATAAAGCACAAACTCATATTCAACACTTGATTTTTATACTCCACGCTTTAAATTGTAACTTAAGAAATTGAGGTACAAGTGTATGTTCATATTGCCTCCGGTTCTGCCAGCTGACATAAGGGCATGTCAGTCACAACAGACATTACTCCACAACCAAAGTATTTGGCAGTGTCCTGAATATTTCGTTTTTGTGCACCTCATCAGCTCTTCTTCATACATAACACTGCCCATCTTATCCCAATATAAAACAAATTTACATTTACCAGTAAATAAAACCTTTTTTCCAAAATTCTGTATCATCTTGCAAGTGCTTTTCTGAAGCATTGGAATCTAATTTTGTTAACAGCATTTTTCTGGACACATTATTTTTCCAGGGAACAATTTGTACAATATAAGGGTTAATATTCTTATGCAAACGTTTCTCAGTCTCCAAAACAAGCGTCAGAAACACTAACTAAATTTTCTTCACCCATTGCAAAACCCATATCCTATCAATAGCAGTTTCGGGCCCATTCCTCATTTCACTAATAATTCACAGGCATTTTTATGCCTCTCAATGATATTCTGTATGACTGAGTGACTGACATTTTTTGAGTCATTTCAGCAATCTGTCTGTTAAATATTCTATTAAAATTGCGTAATTACATGCAGAAATGAACACTTGCACAATAACAACAATAATTGCAAAATTATGGAAACTTTCCTTAATAATCACAGACAAACTAATTCATGTTATTTTAATATGTAAATGTCCCAAAGATTCCTATAACGTGATGAACAAGTGACTGTAACATTTTCACTTTGGCGTTCTTTTCATTGATTTTATGAAATGGTGCTTATTTGTTCACTGGTATGTAACTAAATACGTACTACAATATTATACAGCTTCACCTAATAGTTCCTCTTTAATTTGCGATTAGTAACTGTGATCACAGTAGTTTTAATGGGTGTATCATTTTCACGTTCAGTCACTGTCTGTCTCAAGCATTGTCAGGACCATTAGGTATCACACCAAAAGCCAATTAAATAGTACCCCTGGTGTCTAACATATAGATTAGAGGTTGACGTGACATGGTCGATTTAACACACCGCAGACACCCCGGAATTAGATGTAGTTCTACATTGAAAGGACAAGCAACAGTAGTCCATCTTACCTCTGAGACAGAGAAAGGTTAAAAAATCTTCAGTTTTGGGCCGCTTTACCGGCAGCAAGTCCATGGAAGGCGTGACCGAGTTGCGGAATTTTACGGGCGTCACCGACGGACTGCTGGGGTTGGAGCCCTGGGCGAACTTTCGCTGGGCATGAACTTTGGTTCTGGATGACGAGAGAAAGGTCAAGCGAGGGAACGGGTTGCAACAAAGCTGGTCAATTTCTACCGAGGCTTACCGTTTCGGATTGGCGTTTTGGTTATCTTCTGAAAAAATTCTCCCATTAGCAAAGGCGTCACTCTTTCGTTTCTTAATGTTTGCAATTTTAGCCATGTTCATGGAGTCACCTATATCACCTTCACACTCGTCGTAGCGAGATTTTTTGGAGTCTTGCAGCGAGGCGTACAGCGCCTTCTTCAGTTCTTTCTCTTCGGTCCACAGCAGTCCATTATGATAGCCCTGTAGGAAATAAAGGGAAACATCTTACGTTAAACGGCTGGACAAATTGATGGGCCAAAGATAAGGTCTACAATTACTTGCAGCGGAGTTATCAAACCACATTTCATCCTTTTCGGCCATTTTGGAAGAGTAACAAAGTACACCCATACCTCTTTATACGGCCGCTTGTCAAATGGTTTTTCGCTATAACGGCTTTTTTGATTTATGGATATCTTACAGAAATAAATGTTTCACAATAACGGCCCTTGGTCATAAATGACATGCAGGGAGTGCACAACGTAACTAAAAGACAGGCATTTTTATGGGCTTGGACCACCTTTACTGCAGTCAATGCAACACAGCTCCTTCTTGGAATGGACTGTTATAGCTGTTGAAAATTATCTCGTAGAATGTTATGAGGCATTACATGATGAAACATTTTTGAGTTGCTATATAGTTCCCCCAGAAATTTAAATTGGAGCATCACTGACTTTTCCAGATTTTAAAAGATTTCCAGAGATTTGTTAAATTTCCCTAAGTTTTTTAAAATAAATCAATCTTCACCCAATTTTCCAGGCCTTTCCAACTTCCCTGACTTTCCAGGTCTGGGGGAGCCCTGTTATAGGATATTGGTGACAGAATTCATAATCTTTGATCTGAAGTCTCCAGAACTTACCAAATTTAATGTTTGTCAAATATGGCATTTGCAGTGGCTAGGAAAAGCATGTCATTAAAACCAATTATGCTCGTTAAACTACGCATATGACAAACACAAACAAATTCTACACCTCCATTTGCGTTTCAGTTATTTTATCCATCTACTGTGCACCAATAGGGCTTTTAAGAGGGGGTGGGAGGGAAAGGGGTTGTATACAATTTGAACGAAAAGTTACATGAAAATACATGTAGAGTAGTACTACATGTGTACTTGTAAATAAAACCAATAGGAAAACATGCCATTTTATTTGTAAACTTGCTGTATCGATTGTCTTCGTGTTTTTGATATTGGAACGGATCTCGTTGATTTTAGATGAGTTTGCATGGACAAACATGATTTGTTATACAGCTTTTTGCTTTACAGCCTACTTTTTAGGAAAACATGTAGCTCGTAAAACAAGGTATGGGTGTACACAGCAGTTTTTGTGAAATTTTTATGGCACTAACGACCATAGCTTCACAATACTTATAACATGCTAAAAAATATTACCGGCACAACCGTCACCAACTTGGCAGCCAGAAATGTCGGTGAAACTTACCACATTTTTGTGAAGTACATTGCGCCGCGGGCGTCGTGCTTGGAGAGGGGAAACTGAAGCGGTCTCACCGTTTGCACCAGCGTCTCTCGCCTCCGGCTTTACCGTTTTCATCGTCACGCTGAAGGGACAGATCACATCTTCTCAACAAAACCAAAAGAATCTGAAACGAGCAGTACATCACCTGTTCGAGTTACGAACCTTGATTGAGATTTGGCAAACTTGCCTAAAAACCTGTAAATCAGAAATTATTATTTGTATGCCTTTATTCAAGTATCCATGAAAGGAATATTTGAAATGCCTCAAATTTTAGATACTGCACAGATCCCCACATGATAGTATGGCAAATGTTTAGTGAACTTGAAATATTTACAGCGTTGCGACTTGCATATTCTTTACAGTAAATGAGGGTAATTTTAGGCCATAGCTGTAGAGATCCGAACTTGCGGCACTGCTGGGGAAGTTTGTTATAGTCTGTTTTTAACATGGCAAGTGATATCTCTATAAATAAGCTTAAGTGGCCTAAAGTTACCCTGATTGACTGGACATTATTTTGCTTTAAGTTTTCTTTGACATTTCTGTAGCCTACTTGGGTGGCTTGTCATTCTTACTGCTGCAATTTGACATTCTGTATATTTCTTTTTATTGTCATTGTTTTTAATTTTGATGTAACGTAACATTTGTGTACTTGGGTGGCTTGTCATTCTTACTGCTGCAATTTGATATTTTGTATACAGCCAAACCTCGTTATAACGAACAGTATTTCCAATCCCCGTCACAGCATATACAGAAATAATGTTAATTTATACTGTTATAACGAATTGGATAGAACGAATTTTCGTTTATAACGAACAGATTTTCGAGGTCCCATGCACTAAAATTACAGAACATCACTTGAAAACGCTCGCTAAACCCATTTATCAGCACACAGAAGGTGCTGTCAAGATGTCATCGATCTGATGACACTTCCCGTTGCCAGACAGTCCCATTTGCAAACGTATTTGCACAATCTTCAAAAAACATATTCATTACCTTCTGAATGAAATTTCGACTTCCTTCTCATTTGACACTTTTGTACACTTAGTCGCAAAAGAAATAATAAACGATCTTCAATGACAGATTATTTCAAATAAATCACCACTGTGCCTTCAGAAAAGTTATACAATACTGTACAAAAAATGTTATGCAAGTGTAAATACAATTTCATTTTAAAACTGATATTTTTTCCGGCTACCGATATAACGAACTACGGTTATAACTAACAAATTTTGGTGGTCCCGGTCCCATGCAATTCGTTATAACGAGGTTCGACTGTATTTTTTTAGCCTAAGTTCATTGTTTTTAATTTCGCTGTAATATAATATTTGTGTACTTGGGTAAACCTACCCCCACCACTACATGCTGACTGTGGGTGAAACAGAAGGGGTCCCAAGACTATTTTTTTGACATCATCTGACATCAGCTCAAACAGATTCGCCCCCTCACAATTGTGACCACAGGACTGACCAGGGCCTGGATTGAAGTAAAACATCCTAAAAAGAGATTGAGTGTAGAAAGGTTGCCAGCATGACCAGAAACCAAGAACCAGAAACTAAATGGATCAAACAACCACCTTCATGCTTTTGTCTTGACATGCATATACTGTAAGCCTAAGAATTCTGCTAAATCTCAAACGCCCGGTCTACCGTGAGTGGAACGGACCAAAATTCGCCGAAAAATAATGAAAAGGCTCACAGTTTGACTCCCGAAAGCAGATCCGAGCACTCACATTTTTTCCATTCTCACATTTCAGTGTTGACAAGAGACCAAGAGACAATCAGGGTCAGGACATTTTTCGTCTCGAGATGATCTCGCCAAGCCCCGTCCGGGTAAAGACAGCCCAACAGCGCAAATCCGTCGACTGCAGCTTCCGAAACGAGAAAAAACGAACAACGAAGCTGTTTTCGTTCAAGTTTGCTGTCAAATTTAGCTCAGAGCAAATGCAACAAATGCCATTCTGGGCGCCATTTTAAAATCGGCATCGGAAATCATAATCGAAAATTGAGTTAATCGATGTTTACCTCTATTGGAAAGCCGTATGCAAGAGCGCCGTAACGTTTTTGTTTTATAGCATGCATACCTTATGGAGGGAATTTTGAATTTAAGTTTTATGACACAATTTTGGTTTTATTCATTTAATTTTAAATAAAACCTACGGCGGCTCGTAGGGACACACCTTAAGTTGAGGAAACCGTCACCGTAGTCACCGGTACTGTCGAGTGATAAACCGAACTGCTCACTTTATCGTGGCATACGCTATGATCGTGGTGTATTTCAATCGTTTTGTTTTGAATTTTTCCGCCACCCTTAAGGCTCATTACAACAGAAAAAAAAATCCTTATAGATTTTGAATTTGGCACCACTGCAGGCAATCGGCAGT
>JAQFYZ010005005.1:0-10149 GCA_034695085.1 Cylindroiulus punctatus
TTTACAAATCTATGCAATTTAATTTAATCGTGAAACACAATTTTCATAGTGTCCCAATACTTTTTTTGTCAACTGTACATGTGAGGACATTCATTTAAGTGCAGTTGAGGACCTCGCAACATTCATTAATAAATGAAACATACACAATGCGCAAATATAAACACACATGTACAGCAAACAAACCACGGTATCACCATCACTTTCGTATCACATGAGAATTTCATTAGTTATTCCAAAATGTGCTTTAACGATTAAAGTAATTGGTGCTTACCTTTCAAAGCCAAAAGGTGTTCTTTTTCCTTCGCTTCCATCTGAAAATCCGAATGGCACAACTGAACTTCACTCGACGGAATCACACGCGAAAAGCTGCTGTTGGAATCACCTGTTTCAAATCATAGCCGACAACCGGAAGTGGAATTCTGTTAGTGCTGCCAGTACCCAGGATACAACGTGTTAATCACATTTTAAATTCCTCACGTAGGGACAGTGAGGCGGCTGACCGACCTTGGCGCAATGCCAACTGTTTAAAAAGAAGCGCGAAAGGTCAAATTCAATTAGTTTACAGTTTTTAAAACGGGCCTAATGGCCTTGTGTGAACTGATGTCATTGCAACGCATATTTTTTTTTTCTTTTAATTAATGATTTAGGTCATCCATAAAGGGTGTCTCTTACGAAACCCCATAGGGGGTGGTGAATCAATTGTACGGAAACCCACATAGCTATGCTACAAATATTACAATACAAGAATCAAAAAGCGTTTCTCAAGAGTTCAAAAATTGATTACTTTAATTTTCTAAGCAATGGAAACCTTTGCGAACACGGCTGGATTATACAGAATCACTGCATATGTTTGGTAAAACCGATTTAAGAATTTGTAAAAAAAAGTCTGGATTATGACATAGATCTACACATTTTTTCTGTATAATCCAGACTATTTTTTTTTACAAATTCTTAAATCGGTTTTACCAAACATATGCAGTGAAGATGTGTGAAAAATCCCAAATGTCATCATACATTTTTGCAAATAAATTTCATCAATTTAGCGAGGATATTATCTGCATCCAAGCTCGAAGAAATTTGATTTCAAAACAGCTGATTAAATTTTCTTTTATTACTCAAATTACATATATTAATTATCAAAAATGTTGTTATTGAAGGCTTTCAGATACAGTGTAGTCCGTGTATAAGATTTGCCCTGCAAATCTTGCCAAACCAGTTAATTGATTTTTTATTTCATTACCTCGTGATGCACGTTTTAACTTTTAAAGTTTCGACTTGACCACTGCCAATATTTTTTCAAGCTTCATTGCTTTTCCTAAGTCACCTTTAAGCTTCAGTTTTCCTGACATGTATGCTGTGGTTGGCTTCAATGCTCCTAAATTTGAAAAATAAATAATCATTACCACAGCAATAAAAAATTATCAATAATGCAAATTGACTGCCATGCCAAGGCCAATTGACTCATCGAGCATACCTGAGAACATCTTCAAAAAATCTTGATCTTTCATGGTAAATACGACGTCCGCATTTGTCGGCAGGTCACCTTGGCCCGCGGCACCACTTCCATTTTTCAAATCCAGATACCAATTCCCCTGCTCTGAGCCTGAGCAGCAGAAGAAACAATTGGTTAATTTCTCTGCCTGAAATTCATTCCTGAATAGTGTTCTTTTTCTGGCATACATGTGTAGTATGTTTCCACAAACTATGTCACCCGTACCTGACAACACGAAGGAATATGTAGCCCCTGTCTTCTGGACCATCTCTTCATTTAAAAACGCCTTCATGGCGTCGAAAACTGAACCAACGGAACGAGCCGAGCCAGTCTTCGGGGCTTCCGTGGCTGACGCTCCTGATTTTGGTAGAGAGGAATGCTGCTTTATGTCCTTGAACGCCTTCTCGACATCTGCGTGCGACACATTGTCCAAAAAGAAATCTGGCAATGGCGTGACTCCTTCGAGAAAAATGGCATAAATTCTTTGGTCAAAAATAAATTTGATAGACACATTTACTCAGCAAAAAAATTAATACTACTGGTACTCACCTGGGGTGACTGCATATTTGTCAAAATCTGTGACGCCGACTTCCTTCAATATGTTTTCGTCGATGCAAAAATTGCCGGTGAAATTTCCACTGTCCTTTGTCAAAATTACGTATGCAGCATCAGCCATAATTTCCTCTTTCCGGCACTGTTTTATGGCTTCGTCTCCACCGATCATCTTCATTGCTGCTGTTGCAATAGCTATTGAAGTGATAGCAGAGTTTAGAGGATGATAACCCCTCTATTAGACTAAACGTAAACCAATATTCAAACTTTGTCCCTTAATATTTTTAAGAATAAAAATGGAAATAATTTAATCTGGCATGTGGCCAGTGTGAGTACACGTCTATCAAATGAAGATCTGATTTTCACATTTAATTTTCAAACTAAACTTCTACAAATTTCACATAGTAGTATTGCTCAAAGAAACACTGTAGGCGAAAAAAACTTGAAGAATGCTATCAGAAATAATGAATTTTGTGCATTTTTATAAGAATAATTTCAGAAATGTTATGAAAAAATGAAAACTTGAAAATTGGGCTAATTTTTTTTTAATTTATAGAACAAAATTGATAACAGGAACGTCATCTGCAAAGGACCAAAGGTGATGGATTTTTGTCCAAATTTCTACAAAAAAAATGTTAGTTAATAGTGAGCATCCCTATCAGAGAACATGATTAAATTTAATCAGTTTCAAGTACTAATTTTTTTTCCACTATTTCTCAAACAAATTATAAACTTTCACATATATCCAGCCCACTTTCCCATCAGTCACATCTCTGTTGAATTAACACATGTAACATGAAATTGGAAATGGTGAGTTTAGCTTTACGATGTGAGATTTAGGATCATGTTCATTATTTAATTGCGCTAATAACGCTCAGTTGAAAATTTTAGTTCTGACAGCTGAAAACACCTGCCGGATTTACCCTAAAAATCCGTTCATTGTAACAAGAGTTTTGCTTACCTGTTTGGGGCCACAGCGCATTGACAGCAATGCGGTCCGACTTGAATTCCTCGGCCATTCCCAGAACACACATCGACATTCCGTACTTGGCCATGGTGTATGCTTGGGGCGATAATCCAGTAGCTCACTTGAGCAAGTTGTGCATTTCGCAACGGCAGAAAGAAGTGAATCGCGCCGCGGCCGACTTACCGACATGGTTTTTGAACCACTGAGGGTTGAGGTTGAGCGGCGGGCTAAGGTTTAGTATGTGCGGGTTGGTGCCCTTTTTCAGGTACGGCAAGCATGCTCGTGAGCTATAAAAGTAATATCAAATCAGAACTGTAGCAATACACTCCGACAAACCAAATGCAGACCTTCACTTACGTCAGGTACGTTCCCCTGGTGTTGACGCTGTGCATCAAGTCATAGCGCTTCATGGGGGTTTCCAGCGTTCCAGTCAGGCTGATGGCACTGGCATTATTGACCAGAATATCTAATCCGCCGAACTGTTTGACTGCAGCCTCCACCGCAGTGCGGACCTGGTCCTCGTTACGCACATCCACGACGCATGGCAGGCACTTACCACCTGCTGCCTCTATTTCTTTTGCGGCTGTGTAGATTGTCCCGGGCAAAGTTGGGTGTGGCTCAACTGTCTTTGCCGCCAGAACAACATTAGCGCCATCTCGGGCAACTTTCAGCGCAATGGCCTTACCGATGCCTCTGCTGGCCCCAGTGATGAAGACCGTGCGGCCGGCCAATTTCCTGCAAAAACAAACTTTTGCATTAATTTTCATTCATTTCTAGCATGTTTTCTCATACTATGGGGCCATTTCATAAAAGATTCATAAATAACCACAGTCGAAAATAAAACCCTTGAATAATTACTTCCACTAAAAATTTCATTTTCATTTTGCTCTATTCAACTTATTCTTTTCCATTTAAACTTTCCATTTAAACTTTTCAAAAACAATATCAAATAGCTGAAAGATAGTGGACAATATTCATATTCAAAATTCGTACGGCATTGGGAACTACTAGTCATCAACTTGTTTATTTATAACTTGATAGTAAAAGCAGGTTTCACCGCGGGTTGGACCATGTAACGCTCATTTAATAATCCAAGCATGATCTTCATTTTTGACGTCTAGACTCAGTCACTAGAAAACTAATAAAGACGGTTTCGTACCTTGAGGTTCACACAATGATGATGTGCATTCAGTTTTGTGAACACTATCGAAATAAATTCCATGATCAACCTATTTTAACTCTAATTTTATAATCGTGACTAAATATGACAATTTGAATCAGTTCCTACAGAATTGACTGGTTTCATTTTACATTGTACTAAAACTAGCCCTTCAACTTCAAGCTGCGCAAAGGGTAATTTCATCCAAAAGTAAAAATTCATTGGTGATGATTCCTTGTCAGACCGGCTTTTCATCCAAGTCTGAAGCTCAAAAGTCAATTAGATAGAAATAAACACAGTGTGCATTTCACCACTGTGAAGTTATCCTAATCTCTCCTAGCTGGCCGAACTTTTCAACAGATAATCTCTGTATTGAGATAGGCCTACGTTCTGGATTTATCTCAACAAGATCAGTTGCGATGATCAGTAATACATTCCCATTTTTATCGTGCCCTACTGGATGTTCAGCAATTTTTGAAACATTAATTTACCATATAAATATGCTATACCATGGTATTGCTATCCATCAAAGAATGAAATAGCTTTAAAGATCGATGTTATCATTTTTATTTGTACAGTTACTTGCCTATTCTGTTCATGAATGCTGATGGACCAGTGGGGGTCATCTGGACCATGCCATCACCAATGCAGACTGTTAGGCAATTACAGCCGCAATTATATACTTATAGAATAGAATTGGACCTGCACAATCTGAGACTAAATTGTGTCACTGGAATGTATTCCCTATGGTTGTGCAGCATGAATTAAATATTAACCATACCTGAGGAAGATGTTTATTCACTGAAATTGAATGCAATAAAGGTCCTGTTTTGAATTACTACCCGTGAAGCGCATCATACATAAAGTTCATCAAAATCTGGTTGCAATTTCGTTCTTATAGCTACATAAATATGCATGCATTTTAGATTTTTTGCAAACATAGCCTATATTGGATGAGCTTTTTTCTTAGCCTGGAAGAATCCTAGCTGTCTCTCAGCAAAATGTCCCTCTTCTGCAGGAATTTATTTAATAAGAGCACTACCAGTCAGTACAGCTGTACGTATGCATGATTCACAAGTCAAATTTATCCTTCAGACAAATATACTACAGGTGCTATAGGTCATGACAATAGGAATTGATGCAGGTAGCCTGCAGGAACGTTACATTACTAAACTTAATTGTAAACCAAATTAGTTTACGTGTTCAGCAGATAAGGCGATGATAAGCTCAAGCATTCGCAGGTCAAAAGGTCAGGCATTGGGCGTACTTTAGACATGTTGATAAACTCGTAACGATGCATTCTCGAGAACGAAAAAAAGTCTCTTGTGCAAAAGGGTTTTCCAGACCATACCCAGGTTTTCGGTGTAAAATGCTGCAAGTGTGCTCGACCGAGGTCATTTGAGCACACCACAAACTTTAGCATGTTCCATGTGTGAGCTAACACACAAAATCGAGTTGACATTAATCCCCATAGACTTTTCATTGAAAAAGGAGCCAACTTCAATCGAACGCACTGTTGCCCATGCAAACTACCCACCAAACTGCATTTTGGCAACAGTCAACAGCGTTTACTCGCACATGAAGCGTTCCCGCGTGAAAAATGCCATTAATAAAGTCGAATTGTACGGTGTTATGCAGTAAATTCGAGCTAAATCAGTTGAAATTACTCACCCTGTGTTCAGCATGATGGCAACGTACAGAAGAAAAGACGTGCAAGTGCACAGTGTAGCAAACGATATAGACGTAGATATAATGATGACGTCATGATCCAAAAAAGTTCGCACGCCGTTAGCCGACACAAAGTAAGCCGTTAGCCGTCTTAATAGAATCACTTTTCTATTCGGCTATTGGCTTACTTTCAAACGGCTGACGCGCATTGCGTCACGGTATATGACGTCATCTGCTGCTTTTAAATATGGCGACGTGCATTGGATCAGTGGTTATCGTGTTTCGCTAAATAATTTTTGTCTTTCGAAATTTGCCTTACATCTTGATATGGGTTGCGACGGTGGCACCATCCCCAAGAGGGACGAGCTAGTGAGAACTAAGAAGAAGCCCGAACAGGTATTTTGAGCATGGTCTTATGTTTATGAACAGGGAAATTTATGTAGGCCTATACTGTCATTCCTGTGTTATACTAAGTCTGGTCTAGTTTGCTTATTTGTCAAGCAGTAACCTTGGTAGCCACATGTATTAGAAATTCAATATAATGATCATACAAGGTACCCTTCCGTACCACACCACATAGTATAACATATGCTGTAACCACGTTCTATTGCCTACCAGCAAGCAAGGGCGGGACAGAGTTGAATTGATTGGTATGATATTGATGATTGCAGCAGTTATTGTATGTCCATGTCTGCTATAAAGAACCGATATCACATGCATTACAAAAATGACTGTAGGCCTACACAATTAATCTGTACCAACAGGTGGATATACTAGACTAAAAAAGCTATTTTCGTTCTAAATTTGTTTGTACGACTAATGTCTTTCCACGATATGTACAATGATGAATGCAGGTTAAACTCAATGATGCAATATGTGCTTTAAACCATCGACATGCTTGTGACCACGTTTGTATTTCAGGCCGACAAAGATGCCGAAACGGTGGCCAAATGGAAGCACTGTGCGATAACCCAGGAGGAACTGCGTGCCCCTGTCGTGTCATGTGAGCTAGGAAGGTGCGTACAGTGTCAACTATTTGGTGCTCATTATCAATGGTTTTGACAAGCTCTGTTATTTTTCAGACTGTACAACAAGGATGCAGTGATAGAGTATCTGCTGGACAAAACCGCCACCAGCGAAATGGCCAGCCACATCAGAAATCTGAGGGTTAGTTTTTGGTGTTGAAAAATTGAGACTGAAATGTAAATCGCTAACCTCTGCTATGAAATAGGACATTATCGAGCTGAAGTTCACCATCAACACGGCATTCGACAAGTCCAAGGCGGACAAAGGAGATTCGTACATCGACCGCCAGGCCTCGGAATACATCTGCCCAGTCACGGGCCTGGAAATGAACGGAAAGTACAAGTTTTGCTACATCCGCAAATGTGGCTGCGTCCTGTCAGACAGAGCCCTGCAGCAGATAAAGTCCAACATTTGCCACAAGGTCTGTAACGAATGGCTGGTTGGTTACTTATGTCAATTTCTCCATAACAACTCGCTTATATCGCATTTCAGTGTGAGCAAACTTACGACAAGGAAGACGTGGTCGTCCTCAATGGTTCCACCGAAGATGTGCAAATCCTGAGGGCACGCATGGAGGAGCGGAGACTTTTGGCCAAGCTGGTAAAGGTGAGCCTAGATTTACTTGCCACCATACAGCTTTAGAATCAATTTTACCATTTTTGGATATACTTGATCAAATTTTCAGTGACTAAAGCTTATATAAATCTATATTTCTTTTTAGAAGGCCAAGAAAGAAACCAAGAAGACCAAAGCTGCAGATAGTGGTACGTAGATATTTAAAACCCACAGTTGTGGTCCAAATTTGATAAATCAATGGTTAAAAGCACAGATATTGTGAGTCCATCCAATAAGTCATGCACACAAATAGCAAGTATCCAACCATATTGGGAAAGGCGATAGTACAGCTTCGTTGTGCACACACATTGCACAACATATTCAATTATGAACAATGGTGGAAAATGGACTTGCAAACATCTGTACTTCATATCATCGAAATATACTTATCAACGTTATTTCTCGTTCAGGAGAGGCATCCGCAGCCAAAAAACCCAAGATTGTGACAGAGGCTAGCACGTCCAAGCAAGGTTCGACTATTAAAGAATTAAACATTAGAAACCTGGTCATGACTGAAGATAAATTGAAGGATTCGTACAAGGTAGCGAAGGACCCCAAGGTCAGCGAGACCTTCAAATCTTTGTTCACATCCCACGAATCGTGCAAGCAGCAGCCCCGTGCACACTGGATCACTTATAACCCACTGTACAATTGAAACTTTCAAATCCAAAGTTGTATGTTAAACTTTCCCTGGCCCTACAGTTCACTTGGTTTTATAATTATTATGTTGTAGCGTTTATTTCTATTTATTTACGAATAAATTTTGATTTACGAGAATTTCTTTTAAGTTAACGTAGCACTGGTGGCAACCGAACAAAACCTCTAAAATTTAAATTCTCCAAAGTATGCAAATAAGAAGACAACCTGAAGTTTATTATTTCAAAGAAATAAAACCAAGGGATGAGGAGCCCACAGTACCATGAATGTTACAAAACTGCCTTAAATGGGTTTTCCTTTGATGACATCTTCCTTGCCTATGGTGGGCAGGTCTCGCACTCCATTTTTATCGACAATTCGGACCTTAAAAGCTGGCATGTTGACGATGAGCCGCTTCTGGACTTCGTCCACACATTTCTGCAGCAAATCGTATCCTTCGGCTTCGGACATGTCTAAGAAAATAATAGGTTTTAATAAAAAAGCTTGAGTGAAATGAGAACCTTTCCATTATGCTTACTTGGTCTGTAATATCTGTCCATAACGCTGAGAATAAAATATCCTCCATAGCCATGGGCAGCATACGGTAACTTTACCATGGATGATAAATAATCGAGAAAGTATAATTCTGGGCCAGTGTCCTTGTCATGACCGGCAAGCAAGAGGTTGACGAAATAAGGTGTCTGGAATACAAGAACATTACTTGACAAAAATATTTTTAAGTGATAATAAGTGCAAAATTCCATGATGAGCACCTACCCGACTTCGCAAGTAATCTGCTAAATTCCTTCTGGTGAAGTTGGCAGCTGCAGCAGGTGAGAGCTCATATCCTAAAAGTCAAACAATATGATTGAGATACGAGTGGACCTGGTGGTTCAAATTAGTCGAGGAACATTGTCCCCTTACTTTCCCACGTTGAACACTATTTCCCTCTGACCTTAATGGTTTCCTAATTAAACAATATGGGGACGTTCAAATATTATGTCATCTCTTTTCGAAATATTTGGACCCCTTCCCCTATGTCAATAGTAGTCAATTTCCAGAGCCCCCACTCAATGATATTGTCATGAAAGACCAAAACATATCGAACTTTTGTAAAGATGAAATCAGAAACAAGATAACGAAATGCTGCTGCTAAGCAATATGAAGAAAAACAACATGGCAACTTTTCATAAAATTGTCAAATGAAACACCTCCATAGCACCAGTTTCAAGTGGTGTTGACTTAATTATGGCCAACATACCATTCCTCATTTTGTACAACTGGATGTTCTTCGCAATGTACTCTGCAAACTGACTTGTATCGCCCGACTGTCCACTCACAGCGAGTAGCAAGTTATCGCTTAACTTCACCATCTTGTCTTCATCTAAGAACGAAAAAATACCATAAATTTCATAAGATGGCGATGTCAGCTCAGTACTTCATGGTGACTGCCAAATTTCTGAAACTGAAATCGCCTGTGTCTTCATGGGTCAATTACAAGCCTTATTCTCATTTTTCCAGGTTTATACAACATTTTAATGATTTAACATTGGTAAAGCAGATCAAATGATTATAAAATAAAATGGTAACGAAAAGTTCGAAGTGCCAATTGAGATTTCTGAGTTTTCCTGGTTTTGATAAAAGTCATATATCCAGGTTGGCAGTCGGCATGTCGATGGCTACAGTTATTGCAAGTCCACTTTAACCATGATTGTTTCTATAATTAGAGTGACCTTTTCATGATGGATCATTTGAGTATAAACAATTTTGATTGCTTTTATTTCGTGTTGTGCAGCTTTGTGGACATGATGTGCAGCATAATTTTAATCTCCTGCATCCAACAATTGTGCCTTGGCAGGACATACTACATTGGTGCTCCGACCAAAACTATATACAGTATCATTGCAAAATGTGCATACAATGCGTGTGCTTTTACTTTGCACCAACCAGATGTTATACATCCCAAGTAACACAAGGACCAAAAAAGGACGTCCTTAATTGGTCCTAATGACGTCCTTTTTTTTGGGGACGTCC
>JAQFYZ010005006.1:0-10148 GCA_034695085.1 Cylindroiulus punctatus
GGAGAAAGCTATCAATAAGCGGAATCCCTCTGACTGGCTGTCAGAATTTGTCATTTCTCGTTGAGCCGACTATAACGGTTAAGGGGAATGAAGTACAGGATGCGAGGAAAAATTGCCCTGAAATGAGTGGACCGGGATCGGGAGGGGGCATTAAATAATAAAAATTGATAATTACTCCTTCATGAAGTGATGATTGGTAATCCGAGGGTTGCGTTCGGTGTATTTCGTCACCATGAACTTTTGGGAGGTCCAGAAGAGGTCCGGATAAAACCAATACCGCACCCCTCACCACCCCTTCATTCTTGGGAGGGCATTCATTGGTGACCCCTCGGCAATTTTTTGCAGCCTTTTTAATGCTTTTCGCGCACCATCGTGATATCAGTTTTTATTTGCCACAATTTCTAATCGCATCACAACTTGGCGCTTTGGCCGTTCGTTTTAAGTCGGCAAATTAACACCGTGCCCAATGCGGCCAATTCACGGAATTAGCCGTAATTAAGTTAATGAAAGACGCCGAGATGGAGGCGGCTGGCGTGACGTCACTCGCCGTTATTACCGTGCTGTAGGACGGTTGCTAAGGTCAGCGGCTAGCTAGCGGATGGAACAAAACTGTTGCTAAGGTCAGCGCCTAGCTTGCGAATTGAGCACAAACTTTTGCAAACTCAGCAGAGTTCGTGAGAAGACGTCGCCACAGCTCCAGACAGCAAGCGATTTTTTTTTCGTTTGAACATTTCGCGACAGACACCCTGTAGATATTTTCTGCTGATGCTGAATTCAAACAAATGCCTCGTAGCAATGGAATTTGTAATGCATTTTATATTTTTTTATTTTTATTTTGAGTTAACTAATTGAAAATGTGAATTGAAAATTTAAAAAAAAAACATACCTTCAAATTCAAACCTTAATAATGCACTCACAATTTATGGAATAAACTCGTAATTCATGTAAATTATAAACCAATCTAAAATGTGGCAATATTAGCCGATATACACATGATAAGACTAACATGTTAGGCGATGATTACGTGACATTTTGTGTGCAGTACTTGTCTGTTAATTGCGAACTAAAAGGAAGTTAGTCCACATTACACCAATGTTTCCTGAAACGGTTTAGTTGTGTGGAAAACAACAACTGGGCATTTTACGGTATACTGTACCTATAAGGGACGCCAAATAAGGAAGTGCGAATTCAAAAATCGCACTGTTTTCAGAATTGCGATTTTCACGCGTTTATCGGAATGTAAACAGCCGTTAAATATTTTTCTGAAAATATAATTCGCGACCTCCATTTAGTTTGGCCCATCCTGGGTGTGTTGTTGTTGGACTTCGCCTTCTAAATTTGTTCGCGAGTGCAGATCATCAGTGCGGGACACTGTGGGAAATGACGTCATTAGAGTGGACGTTTTTAGCCTTAGACTGTCATGCAAATTAGTCCATACAACGAAACTGGTGTTTGAACTCAATGACCAAAACTGCAAAATAAGGTGTTTCAAAAATAGAGAAGTTGATTGGAAAGGACTAAGTGAGGACAGACAGTGTCCTGGAATGGAATGAGGGCAGTGACTTGTGAATGTAATTGACGTCACAGCTCTTTTAATCCAATTTTTATTTCACGATGACGAGATGAACATCCCATGTAGAAAATGAAATGTAAAATACGGGTGCCAAACCATAACGTTATAAGTGTCTCCCCCAAAAATGCTGTGTTTGTGCCTTAACGGGCTGTATGGACAGTGTCACACCTGCGGAATCAAAAACGTTGTAAGTGCCATGCAGCTTAGGTTCACATACTTTCAATGGCCAGTTTTAAGGTTAAATTACATGTATGTGAAGAAATTTTTCATGCAGTTTCGTAATGCTGCAGAATCAAGCCATTATTT
This sequence comes from Cylindroiulus punctatus, assembly GCA_034695085.1. Lineage (NCBI taxonomy): Eukaryota > Metazoa > Arthropoda > Diplopoda > Julida > Julidae > Cylindroiulus > Cylindroiulus punctatus. Next base: position 1,880 of record JAQFYZ010005006.1, read on the forward strand.
TCAGTATACAGTACATGTATAATCACGAGTATTTCTTGAAGGCGTTATTCGACCCACTTTCATGAAGTGAAAATTATTGTATAAATATTTCTCATGGCGGCACTTAAAACATTTTGTAAAAGATGTCGCAATCAAAACTGTTTCATGGGGTACTCATTGCTGTTTTCGTAATTAAGCTTATGTTTCACGTATTGTTTGTACGTACTAAAATAGTTTTGTCAACAAAATATTTATCACCACACTGTTCAACTTTTTTGTCTTATGAAAAGCTGACTTTCTGGCACTTTCAACGTTATGCTTTTATATTCTTCAGACAAGGTTCTAAAATTGAACAATTCCATTCGACTGGCATTTTCGCTCCTGAACTTTTCTTGAATCAATTTTCATAGTAAAAGATATCCGCGAAGGGCTGTACTATATTTCACTTCAAAGCATCATCACTAATGGCATGTAAAACAGGTTTCCCCCAAACCTGGAAAACCTGGTAAAATCAGGAGAGTTGGAAAGGCCTGGAAAAATCAGGGAAAAGTCCAAGATGATTTATTTATGTCACAAAAGTCAGGACAATTTATCAACTTTCTTGACACAGAAGTCAAAAAACTCAACTGACAAACTATCAATTAAAGTCTGTGGGCGAAAAAGCGAGCAATGCTGTGGAAGATATCAATAATGACATTTTTAAATTTGAAGTTTTTTATTAAAATATGTGCTCCATTGCTAGTTCATGTTGCTAAACTTGGTAAAATCTTGGAAAGTTGAAAATTGGATTCCTGTGGGAACCATGTAAAATGTCATTGCCTCCTCGAAAATTAAGTTTTACGTGACATATCCACAGGTTTTAATACTGGCCCCGGTCACTTCCGCTCGAGGGGACAGCAGGTCTACCTGAGAACCCAGGGTTCCAAAATGGCGGTCGTTTTTTTTTTTTGGTCTTTAAGGTTCACAGGTGCTGGTGTTTTTTATAGGCATATCGCGTCCTACAATACAGATGTTTTAGGGAAATGCTTATTATTAAAAGAATGGTTTGGCAATTTTTTACCGACCTTAAGGGAGAGGGCCGGGGTTTCTTGGGTCCAGGAGCCGGAGACAGCAAGGTCAAGCCGACTGGAAACGAGTTTTTTGGGGGTCTTTTTCCTCTCCTTCGCTTCCCACTGGCCTCCCCTCTCCCCGTTTCCTCATCCCTCCTGTTTTTATTATTTTTTTTTTTTGATAAAAAATTCCGGGGGGTGGCCCGGGTGGCGATCTCGTTTGGGTGTAGTTAGGTGATGGAGAGGACTGGTCCGGGCCGAACAACAGTGCGGTTTTTTATGAATTAAGACGGGAACAAGGGCTAAGAAATAGGGCACTTAGATGACTTGTGTCCCTTTCGCCTTCCTCTTTTTATCCCCACCCCAGCCTACATTCGCTTTTTTCTCTGCACCCTCTTGGGTCCTACATGTCCGAGCCTTTCTTCGTGCCTTTCAATGGAGCTGGACAGACAGACTAATGGCCTGGAAGCTCGGACTCGCAGACTGTACCTGCTGTGCGCAGTTTTTTTTATTAATTTCCTTTTTTTGGAGTTTTTTAAGGCTCACCCTTTCTCCCTCTTCGGTGCGCTCGGATTTAACCTATTGTTCGCTTTTAATACGGTCAGCATTTCGGAAACTGTGACCCGCATTGACCACCTCACAAAGCCGTAAAAAACGGTTTTTTATTATATTAATTTTCCCTTCTTCCGGCAGGAAACGCGCTTTCGGAAGTGGATACTATCCGTATCCCTTAGGCCTCGTGTGTCGCTGGCAGTGCTAAATCAGTGTTTGTGGCAATTAAAACCGATGTTTGTGTAAACAGACTCATCCTTATCGAACTCGTGAATATAGAGACGAGTCGCACTTTTGTCTACAGCAGTATGGTCTCTGCAGTATCACAGTTAGATAATTTTACGCGAGTCGCACTTTTGTCTACTGCAGTATCATAGATAAATTTACGTGAACAAACATGGCAGCGTGAATCCGAGGAAAAACCCTCATTTTTTTTAAAGTTACCTCTCGAGTGAAAACAGGCTTTGTTTATTTGAAGGGGTGAAATTTATAGTGGTGTAAGTCAGTTTCCTTGTCTTGCGAAACGAGCGTTTTAACATGTCAACAAAGCTACTTTCTAACTTTTGTTGTCTTCTGTCGGCGGTATGCACATTTTTGACATTCTATACACACTTTCTCGCGACAATTTATCAGTAGAATCCATTTTTGCACTTAACTCAAAATATGAAAAAACCCTGACTTACACCACTACCAATTTCACCCCTTCATTCGTTGGTCGATAAATTGTCCTAAAGAGGCGTTCTCACTATAGCGAAACAATGTAATATAACAAATTTGTTGTTCAACTTGTTATATATGTTTGCTTGTGATATACTCAGTGGTACATGTATATCAAAATTTTTCTTCTCATTTTCAAACATGTTGTATAGCCTTGATATACATGTACATGTATAGTGTGGAAAGCTAGAAAAAATAGTCATTTTGTTACGTCATTTACATTAATATTTTTAGAAGTTCTATAAAGTTTAAAGTGTAATCGCTGAGGCTCTAGGTATAACACCGGGAAACTTTTATTTCATACGCGTTGTATGATGCCATGTATATTTTGTATGTATTTTGTATGTATATGTGTATGTACACATGTACACATGTATGTAGAATTTTGGGTATCCATTAGGTCATGACACATTTAGCGGGTAGAGGGCGTTGCTGGCTTAGCCAGGGGCCGAGTTGACCGTGTGCCGCATGGGTTCCATAGAACGATCGATTTTGAAGCAGAATCTGAAGGGTATCGATTAGTGCGTGTTAAGTTAGGATGAACCCTCAGCGTGAACTCTCACCGGATCTCGCTCGAAAAACAAATGAAAAGCTGGACAAAAACAACAAAGCGCGCCCAACTAATAATGACGTCACAGTCTATTCTCTTCTTGCTGAAGCTGGAGAGATTGGGGTGGGGGGAGAATCGCTGTTGTCAAATGTGACGTCACGTGGGACAACTTATTAACTCCATAACTTTGCATAAGAAATTGATGCATGCCACTCCGTGCGTCTAGAATCATGCATTGTTGGCACCAGTTTCTCAATTCTGGTCCAACTTTGGTCCACTTTGGTTCATATTCGAAATTAATTCAAAACTAACTTCGATCTGTTCGTGTTAGAATGTAATAAGATGCATTTTATGCATTACCGTGACGTTTAACCTACATACAGTGTATAATACGATGCATGTGCATTGCAGCATTGGCATTGAATGATATTTTGAATAATGTCAGTGTGACATGTTGACGCCAGATTGAATCAAGGCAGAGTGCTGCTGGTGAATTCCACACTTAACGATTGCATGTGACTCCCACGTCGAAAAATAATACCCTACATTAATTAGTATGTCTCGAACTGTAAATGATTTTTATTGCACGTATTTCTTCTACAATTGTATAGGAAGAAAGTATGTATTTAATCCATGCCAGTAAAATGGTTTTAAATCAAGATGAAGATATGAGCTATTACAATGTACAGTGTATATGCTGGGTGTTAGGGTTCGTGGCATTTAGTTTATGGTGTGTAATTAGTGAATTAGTACATGTAGTTCTAGGGCCCTACTTCCTTTGATATTGGTTCAGGTCATGCAGTCAGTTACTGCGCTATGTTACTACAGTATTACGTCGGATTACGGTGATGGGAGAAATGAACACATAATAATAATGTTTTCCATAATATTTAATTATTCTTTAAACGATTTGTTAGGTGAACATGATCCCTCAAATATTCAATGATTTATATAACGTGAATGAACAGTAAGTGTTCAGAACGAACACTTGAGTGTTAATGTTTTCATTTGAAATGGCAATGCAGTAAAATCCTGTAATGAACATATTAGCATTAGTTTTTACGTTACAAACAGTCTAATTGTACCCTAGTCTGATCTGATGTTGCTGTTACCGACTGGTTTGTGGAATTTTTAAAAACGACCCTCAAACTGCTAATGTATTGACTTCATACGTAAACGAAATGCTTTTATCCACTTTTATCCACACTAAAATTTTGAAGCAGTCCCAAATTTAAATAATAAATTATTTCGGCTCCACCCTGTATAGCGTATATTAGTTGAAACGTTTTATAAGAAATGAAATTAAGTTTATGCATTACATCATAATGGGTTTACCATCGATTTCCATGATTCCTATAATAGCAGGCAGGCTTGCTGATGATATGGGAAACATTGATTTGCGGCATAATTTCATTCAAGATGGCGGACTACCAAAGTTCAGAATTCCCCCAGACCTGGAAAACCTGCAAATGTCAGGGAAGTTGGAAAGGTCTAGAAATATCAGGGAATAGTCAGGGAAGATTGATTTATTTTAAAACAGGGAAATTTAAAAAAATCTTTTGACACTTCGTTAGCCCAGCATGAATTGGATGCAACCAAGTCCTAGTGACTTCATTCAGGGAATTCCCCGTTTTGAATTTCACTGTTGACATAATCTGTCAAATAGCATCCAGGTCTAAAAAAATACCTTCTCTGACAAAAATTTGGAAACCTTTGCTTTTTCTGCTGATTATAAGAATTACGTAACACAAAATTATATGATTGCGATGTTTGGGTAAATTTTTGTTCTTATCATTAATTAAACTGTCAATTGAAGCAAGCACTTCTGTGGAAGAGATCAATAATAAAATTGTAAATTAAAAAAAAAAACTAATCTAAATTTCAAGTTTTTTTATGAAAATGTGTGCTTTATTGCTGGTTCCTTATTAAAATGTGTGGCGACCTAACGTTTTATAAACAATGATCAATTAATATAGCATTTCCTATATTGGCTTATGTCATATTTTCGAAATATTAATGGTCAGGGATTTTTTTAGGCCTGGAACTGCCTTGAAAACTGGATTTGTGGGGGAACCCTGAAGTTGGTTAACTCAGTTATTTTCATTTCGGGGTAAACTTGTGTCTGTAGTTTGTTTCGAAGTGTTAAATAAATAGCGCGAAATCTCGATATGAATATGTGGGTGGAGGGTCTGTAGATTCTGGCAGGGACTGTTATCTAGGTAGGCGCGGGGCGGCGCTCTCACTTCCGGTCCTGTACCTTAGTGCTATTTCAGGTTGCGCCAACCCGCATGCCAACTTAACCTCGACTAAACTCTGATTAGGTCTGAACTTCCTTCCTGCGTTCCCCTCGCGCCCTTTTTCCAAGTTTTTTTGGACGTCCAAAGCCAGGGGTGTTTGCGTGGGGACGAGGGATGCCAAAAAAATGAACCTCCAAAAAGTAGATTGTAACCGTATACACGCCAAGTGTTGCCAACCTATCTGCCAGCCGGCCCTGGTCTCGGGCCAAAAAAACTACCCTCATTTTTCTCCCGACATCACCCTTTTTTCTAAAGGGAACTCTATGGAAAGGGTCTGGTGGTGTTTTTTTGGAGGTTTTCAATGAATGGTGTAATGCATGGGACGGAGGCTGGGGTGAGGGGGTTGCACAATTAAGGGGCCTGGGGTGAGATATTTTCAGCGCTGCCCCCGAAGTCGTGGCTCGGGTTTGTTTTCTGGGTTTGAGAAAACGGAAATTTCGCACAAAAACCCCTTTTATAGACGGGCGCTGGGGGCACTTGCCTGCTTGATATGCAAACTTTTTTGGTTATCTCGACGAGTTGTCGGCTGGCAGACTCCCGGGGCACGGGCCATTTGTGTGCCTTATTAATGGCGTGCGTGCATGCGGGTCAATTTTTCGCCATTTTCATTATGTCCACCGATCACGTCTACCGGATACGAACTTTTAATTTTTTTCGATGCGACACCCTCGTGGAACCTATAGGAGCCTAACGTACACTGACGTGTACTGTATGCAGCTTGTGCTTGCCGAATACCGAGCACATGTTATTCGCAGGATTGCCACTGACCTGCAAAGTCAGACGAATGAAAAATAGTCAGGCAAATTCAGGCAAGTTGAGCTGAAGTCAAGCAAAGTCAGGTTTTTAGAAATTTTTGATTTTATAAGAAGCAGCTATAGAAAAGATTCAGAAACTACGGTGTGAAATTTTTACATTGCAAAAGTAATATTTTCAAGTTAAAATGCTCAAATGCAATAAACGTGTGGTTTTATTTTTATCTTTTGTGTTAGATGTAGTTGTTTTTAGATCACCGATTAATGTACGAGTTGCAAAAGTTCAATTTTAAGGTCAAGCAAAGTCACGTGATTATGTTGGTTTCAGCAGGCAAAGTCAGGCAAAATTTCTGATTAATTCGTTAAAAGTCAGGCAGTCAGGCAACACTGTATATATACTCTTCAGCGTAGGTCAGAAATGTGTGTCCCCAAAAATGTGCTAAAAAAAACGTAAATATTACAAGTGACAATGACAAGACATGTAGCAAGTAATGAACTAGGCGTCCATGCAGAGGTGTCACCATGTCCTGCACATGGCATTGAACGGTTCCATCAAGGTTCCATATGTCTGTACAACTTCGATGCACCCATTCACCGAGAATGGTCCACATGCACAGAATACAGAATTAATGTTTGACATGCAGTAATGTCAATATCATGCATTTTGAATATCAATAACAGAATTGGAAGATGCACAAGTATGGTCACAATTACGGGTTGATCACGCTTCACTGTCATACACTAAACGGAAAAAGTACAAATGTTGAACCTTTAGGGTACAAATGTTTTGAAACTATATACACACCCTATGGGTACATCTGTTGATTGCACGTGTAACCTTGACATGTGTTCCCATGTTCATATTGTGCCTTAAAGTACTTATATTTAAATCATTTCATCCCTTTGGGTACATATATGATATATGGGGTGGAAATGTACATTTGTACCTTTACGGTTTACAGTGTATGCTGCAAAAATATATGCAGAAGTGCACCAAACCTTCTGTGCCAAGATTTCGAAATAAATTTACAGAAACGTTTCCTAGTACAAAATAAATCAGTTTTAGACTAATTTCGTCCTCCAACATCACACCTTTAAAATTGAAACTATGGCTCTTATGTTTACCATGCAGGCTATGGAATGACTCAAGATTATGTACGGTGATACTCCTGGATATACAGTATATATGAATGTTATATCCATGCTTATGTAACTGTAAGTTATATCCAAATTCAGCAAAATATATGACTGCTTACATAACACTCCCGTAGTAGGGTGTAAAAAGAAAATATAGGCGTGGCGCTGACATGGTCATTATTTCACAGTGTAAAGATGAAAATGGTGGTATATTTGGTATAATAACAAAAATGGAAATGGCCACACGATTGCGACATTTGCGGGGGATGTTCACTGCGTTGGTAACGATCATTGAAAACGACTGGAAAATGGACCCAGGCAGAGCATGCCGGCCTAAAGCCAAAACTGCTTCTATTTTTGAAAACGTTTTAAACTGGGCGATATGTTCGGTTGTATATACAGTATAATGGGAAAGTTGTACTTATATATAGGCGCCAAACACGAAACTGGTCTTGGCCCAGTTTGCGAAAAGTTCGTTTCATGTGCCAATCCCATTATGTCAACATTTATGAACTGGTCATAAGGTTACGTTAAAAATAAGGGATTTAACAATGAAGTGTTCAGTTTATTGGTCTTCGAAAAATTCAACATGGTCATCAAAAAAGTCTGGGAATTTCATTTATAAGAAATTTAAGAACCCTGTCTTGGATATTACCTCCTGCAATCGTCCACCTCAATGTTGACTGCTCTGAGTTTCATAAAAATGTTGCACGATTGTAATTATTCACGAAAGCAACTACAATAGAAACTGACTCGAATTTTTTTAATATATCATAAGTAATTTTTTACAATTAATAATGAGTATTGGCTACACCTAACGTGTCTTTCTCATCGATACGACAAGCCCCATATTTTAAGATGTTCAGCCAGTTTAAGACGTTCTTATTAGAGGTATTATTCGAGTAATTCGACCCACTTTAATCGAGTGAAAATAGTTGTATGAACGTTCGTTGGTGTAGGCATTTAAAACGTTTTGTAAAACAATTTGCCATCACAACTGTTTCATAATGTGTTCATTGCTGCTTCCATAATTTTTTAATTGATATATTTTATTTAATAATAGCTTGGCCCGAAGTTCATGTGAGAACTTGTATGGGTCGAAGAGTATTATCTGTACATATTATGAATTAGTTGCAAATAATGAGTACAAAATATGTAATATAATTGTTTATTTAGTAGTTTGCCCGAAGTTCCTTAGCGGGACTTGTATGGGCTACAATTAGCAACAATTACAAT
>JAQFYZ010005007.1:0-10148 GCA_034695085.1 Cylindroiulus punctatus
GTTAAAATCATGTTCATTGACTTAAAAAATGCCCTTGAAAATAAGTTTATTTCCTCGTAGGTCAGTTTAGCAACAACAACATCAGTGGACTTACATGGGCGTGTACGTGCATATATGGCCATATATGGCTATATATGACCATATAAAGTATGTAGGGACCTACATGGCCATATATGGTCATACATGTCCCCCCCATATATATGATTCCATACATGGCCCTATATGGTCATACATGTCCCAGCCATATATATGATTCCATACATGGCCCTATTAACTTTTTCCACCCGGGGTGCACAAAGAACTGATTATTGTGGACCATGTTCCCTTTGCATGTTTACTTCCTAGGACGATGGCTGAAATGAACAGTACAGCCACAAATGTGAAAAAAAAAATTCTTCCAACCCAGTATACCCGAATGAAACCTGTTGAAATTAATTATTTTTTGCCGTTCGTTTTTGTGGTATTTTGTCTGGTGTCCATTGGAGATTTTTGAAATGCACCTTATACCCTTTAAAACATTTACTTCCGGGAAATGCAGAAGCTGCAAGTGCTGAATTTCAGTTGAATGTCTTTATTTGTGGTTCAGTGTTATATCGCTCTCAAAAAGGCGACTGTAGCGGGGTAGAGAATTATCAGATTTTTCCATGGAAAAAAGAGCTGTGTAATCAGGTGAGTCTTCAAGCCCAGCTCTAAAATTGTTTTCCGGTGGTACGTCATCCTAAGCTCGAAAATTGTTTTCAGGTGGAGCTTCAACATAAACTCTAAAATCATCCAATAAATGAACGCGCTCGCCAATCTGCGGAGCTGAATCAAACACGACCATTCCTGTAGAAACTGTGATTTTGGGGAATTCTTGGATTCCTTGGTTGTATCTAAAGTTCGATGGTTTCTTTTTGCACGGTGCACCCCTCTTGGCTATGGAAATTTCGTCATTAATTTATTATTACCATAATGTAACTGTGGATTTGGTACTTTAGCTGTTCTAATGGCATGGGCTATTGCTAGAAATACCTTTTCTTGTGTCTGCGGCAGTAACAGCAACAGCATACCATGACTGCTATGAGTACTACAGCTGTAGTCATGATGAGTATGAAGATGAAAATGTTGAATAATCCTTTGCCGAAAAAATGGTGTGCTATAAAATAACATTGGAATGTTAAATGGCCTGAAGTAGTGGAATGAACACTAGCTGTTGCACTGCTTGGCGATCTGGTCGGATGATACCACAAGGGCTTATTGAGCTTATTCCTGAATATTGTTTTTGTTATATATTGGATGCAACGTTATCTGCTGGTGCTCTCTGTGAGCTTTTTTTTTTGTAGCTATCAGTTTTAAATTTGTTGTGATGCGAACCAGGATGCGGGCAGAACTTTCACAAGCCATGGAACGTCTGGTGGAAAAAGTGTATTTATGCAAATATATATAAATTCGAGATTTTTGTCGTGTTTAAAATTTTTGTTAGACCAAAAGTTGGCGGCAAATGGATCTCTATGTCTATATGCCATTGTATACCCGTATATGATCGATCAAAATCACAAGAAATCACCATATACTGTTTATATAATCCATAAATGTTCGTATGCATATAGCACCATGTATACGAGCTCCAGAGTCATATGCCATGAATTTGCGGACATGGGCATACATGTCATTATACTATGTCACCACGTGTCTGCACATGTCGAAGGCCCCATAAATGGCCATATTCCACTTTTCCACCCAGGACGTTTTGTAATATTCTTTGCTCCTACTAACGTAATGGAGAAGTTGGTACCAAGACAATTTTTTTACGGTTTTATTTCCATGTTAATTAAATATCTCAGATAGACATTGGATCTTTGACTTGTCAGTGGTTGTACTTTGTCTGTCCTTACCTCTTGGTGCTGAGGTTGAAGGATTGTAGTTGGTGGATGGATGGTTGTATGTAGATGGAGTTTTCAAATTTGGCACATCAATTCTATTATAAGTTGACTCACCTAAACTTCTCAAAGATGGTCCATGATGGTCCAGATGCTTTAACTTGTCAGTGGCTGTACTATGTCTGTCCGTAATTCTTGGTGCTGAGGTTAATGGATTGTAGTTGGTGGATGGATGGTTGTATGTAGATGGAATTTTCAAATTTGGCACATAAATTCTATTATAAGTTGACTCACCTAAACTTCTGAAAGATGGTCCATGATGGTCCAGATGGTTTGACTTGTCAGTGGTTATACTTGGTCTGTCCTTACCTCTTGGTGCTGAGGTTAAAGGATTGTAGTTGGTGGATGGATGGTTGTATGTTGATGGAATTTTCAAATTTATCACATAAATTCTATTATAAGTTGACTCACCCAAACTTCTGAAAGATGGTCCATGATGGTCCAGATGGTTTGACTTGTCAGTGGTTGTTCTGAAAGATCGTCCATCGTAACATTTAATTGATGGCTTTCGAATGCGGAATCCACGGCAGGATGATAAGGGTATGGAGCACAACAGTATGATGATAATGCCTTTTGTAAGTTTGCTGATTTCCATTGAGGTGGTCGCTAATTTTTGTAGCAGTGATGTTGTTGTGATCACTTTGAAGTCCAGATGAAATATATTAGCTTGTGACTTCGACTGAGAAGAATATATTGGGGTTGCTGTCATCACTGTCGTCGAATGATAAGCGAAATAAAAGTGCACTTTGGTAGCAAACTTATGCTTGTGGAGAATATCCTATTTGAGTAAGTGAAAGCGCGTAATTATCTACATATTTGATATGTATTGTTATGATTCACTTACCTGTGGGGACAATGCAACCAGGAGGACAATTACAAGTAACTGACAGCACTCTGTATAATGATGCACCAAAACTCCCACCTGGAGAGATGATGCGAATCATGAGCCACAGAGGATGTAAGATGGCAACTGCCGAAATATCAAAAACAGTTCCTAGAGCCAACGATTAAGCCATTCCCATATATGGTTATTACGAACTTCGGGGAAACAAGTCACCGCTGATGACAAATGGCGGCCATTTCCTGGGTGGAAAAAGTTAATAGGGCCATGTATGGAATCATATATTGCTATGACATGTAAATGGTTATATCAGAAATTGAACATGTATGGTCATATTTAACCATATACGGCCATGTATGGAATCATATATGGCTGGGACATGTATGACCATGTATGGCCATATAGGTCCCTACATTCTACAAGTCCACTGATTGAAGTTGTTGCTAAACTGACCTATGAGGAAATAAACTTATTTTCAAGGGCATTTTTTTAAGTCAATGAACATGATTTTAACTACAAAGCATTATTAACAGGAGGACACCATTGCATTCCTCCAAATTTATATCAAATAATATGTAAAATATAAAACATTAAATAATTAAGCTGCAATAAATTTATTACATTTTATTGAAATGCGCATCTTGATATTTTACCATAATATGACATTCTTACTATACTTTCATTCATAAAAATTTTATGATTAGAAAAATACATCTGAATTAAACAGTATCAATGGACATTTTCAATCTCTTCAAAATATGTATCAAATTTTTGATACAATTTTTTTCATGACCATATATGACTCAAAAATTATCTTACATGGCATTCCAGACCCCCATATATTATGGTCTTATACATGTCCATACATACACTTATATGGCTTTCCAAACCCCATATATGGTCTTATATGTGGCCATACATGGGCATATATGGCATTCAAGTGAATGGAAAGTGTTACTTACTGTAAAAATTCGTTCTTAATGTACCCTGATTAGATAAGATGAAACTAGCTTCCATTTTGCAGGCGTACATGATACAATATACATATTTGCGAATGATAACTTTGGTCTAGTTTGTGCTAATATGTTGGTTGTTCTATTATATATTTTTGAACGACGAACAAGTAACGTTATGCCATGACATGAATGTTATAATTACATGTATGTGTAACATTCTGCCTAGGAAAGTCATTGAGTCTCAAAATGTGATGGGACTTAGCAAGTCAAAACCAGTGTCCAACATAGGGAGGAAAACTATGCTAGGAAATGATAAGAGGGAAAAATGAATATTTACCGAATCATAATGTTTAAATATTATGAGTGGGTTCTGGTATCAGTTTATTCTCAGCTTTCTGATGCACGTTCAAATGCATGCATTGTATAAAGCTGTTATCCGTCAATGGCTTTTTGGGGTAAAATAAACTCGATAGTTTGCTTTGCACTGCTCAAACAGTTTTTATATGAACGTAATGCGTGTTCGTGTTTGCACATCATCGTCATCAAGTACTCTTTTCAGAATTTCTTTATTGAACTAATTAAATGCCTTTGGAATATCCATCAGTGCTCAATTTTTATTGCTAAAATTTGGTAACAAATATGCAACCTTGTGAGACCGTTTTTTAAATTTAAAACAAACGTAAATTGATGTAAGCGACCTTGGGGATGCATCATTTTATCATGTTTCAATTTAGTTGGATAATACATCCTGTATGCATGTTAAAAAGTCAGAAACTGGATGACTGCATTCTGTCGAAAATATTTAGCAGAGCTGTCAGCATTTCGATTGACTTTGTTGAATAATAAATAAAATACGAGCAGAGCAATTAAATCAATGTCATTTTAACAATGGTTTGGTAATATGTTGCTTGTTTTATATACCTCTTACCTACATTATTCTGCAGATGGTTACCACATTGTTATGACTGACAGTAACTCGATCAATGTGGCGAACAGGGATGGTATCATGCCAACGTGAGACGTTGTCGTTGCATGGCCAGATGCTAGCAAAAAAAGTTTGGCATATTGAATCATGAGCCTATACCCAATAGTTGCAACATACACTGTTTGCATCTAAACTCATCTTAACTAGAGCTCTCTTTTACATCATGTCACTATACGAGTTGGCATCACTTAATTTATGCTGATACCTGGTGGTGGCATTGCAAAACACTCACCTACCTTTGATTTGTAAAAAAGCAGTTATATGAGAAATTGCTAAAGCCAGATATGGCGCAGATTTGGTGTTTCCCATAACAAAGGAAACTTAGTTTATTATAAGTATCATTGTTTACATGCAAACTGACCTTTTCTTGGCAATGATATAATTGCTTTGTGAATTTCGACAGGGTGTACGTGGTTCGATTCAAAGCACATCAAACCAAGTCTCTGCATGCACATAGTTTAAACAGGCTTAACTTGAGCTGAGCGCGACACTTCTCGTTTCTAGGCGTCATTGCAAATGCTTCGGTATTCTTTTAGACAACCGTTTATTCAACTTCATCATTTTCTAACGTTTTCTATGAATTTCATTTATTGCGTTTGAAATTATAAAATTGCTGAAACTTGTAATGAAATTGGAGTAACTCTTCAGTATTTATTCTAGGCCGAGTTTTCAAACCCTGCAATATTTCGGGTGGCTATTTTCACGAAATTCTCCAAAAATATTCGCCCAAGGAATGTTTTCATATTTTCTTGTGGGGGCGCTTGCTATTGGTTTATGCAGAAATGAAAATTTGCTGTTATTTTGTGACGCTGAGTATTCTGGTTGTAATACATTGCAGACTGTAAGGTAAGCCATGTAAACGCACTTCCAGTGGTTTGGCTTGAAGTTGCTTTATTCATGCATTGCAAGCATTGTGTGGAACCTTATCATTTTGCCATTTTTGTGGCTAGCTAGATTAAATATTATGATAGTAAATTCACTCGATCATACCAAATTCTCATGTCTAATTACCAAGGGTCAAATACGCCTTTGTCGATACAAATTTTTCGGCCGCCTTTGTCAGGACACACTGCCAGTCACCAACATCGACTCTGGTGAAGTTCTCAATTGTGATGGAACAGCTGTCGGTTTCCGGTGAATACGTTCGGTGGGCTAGAAACCGAATACGACCGGTGTACCCAGTTTCAACAAATGTTCCGTTGCGTTCCCAAGAGCACATCACGTGTTCGACATTCGGCTTGCAGCGCAGGATGACGTTGCTGCCTTCCGTGACAGTTGCGTTGGAGGGCTGGACAGCAAAATCTGCAATTTCGCAAAAAAAGTAAGGCATTTCAAATTGTGGTATTTGCAAATACAGTAGAAATCGTTTATAACGACATCGAAGGGACCCACGGGATTTTGGTTGTTCTGAACTGATAATGTTCGACTTCTCTTCAATGGTCAAAGATTTCCGTTGTGTCGTAATTTTTAGGTTCCCTGCGAAATTGTTTTGGTGTAGCCAAAATCAATATATGAAAATTTGGATATTTTTTGGAGCATTTATTTATTAATTTGCCAGGACAATTTTTTAATACATTTGAGTTTTGATAAGTCAAAAAGTGAAAAAGTATTGTTGCTGTTGGAAAATGCTGCTGGATGGACAGCAACCAGTTGTAATTAGAAAAGCGTAGTGCAAATCGAAAGTATGCCTTTAATGTTCATTTAAATGTTTAGACTGCTTGCTGAAAATGAAATGGAGATGGCGCTGTGTGCAGTGGTAGGTAATGTTGGCATAATTTGTAAAAAAATGTCTTCGAAAAAAATGTCAGGTGTCTGAGAATCGAACCCATGGAAACTGCTGGAAAGACAGCTATGATAACCACTTTGCCACCATCTTTTCTTGCAATACATTTAGTAATATGGGCACCTTTGTCCTTGTTTTGATAATTAAAATAACAACTATACTTCAACCATGCACTAGCGATAAGCATCACAATATTAAAATTAAAATATATTATCGATATTTCCTGAAAATACTAAATTAAAGCTTTAAAAAAAATTTCAGACAGCCGGGAATCAAACCTGTATAAACTGCTTTCAAGGCAGCTATTATAACCACTACGCCCTTATCGCAACATATTGTCTTTTTATTGCTAACAATCATGTAGATGCACTTTTTGACTCTTTGGGACCCGTATACCCTACAGGGGGGTCCCATTACACTTTCGGAATCTACACTAATAACTTTTTTTTGTAC
This sequence comes from Cylindroiulus punctatus, assembly GCA_034695085.1. Taxonomy (NCBI): domain Eukaryota; kingdom Metazoa; phylum Arthropoda; class Diplopoda; order Julida; family Julidae; genus Cylindroiulus; species Cylindroiulus punctatus. The sequence goes on from JAQFYZ010005007.1 coordinate 6,938, forward strand.
CACACTACATGTATCCCCCATCGATGCCCATACTTTATATTTAATTAATTTCGGAAATTTTCCATTTTTTTCAAAACCGCAATTTTTTTTATTTTTTTTTTTTTTTATTTTTGGCAATCGTGTTATCTGCCCCCATGACCTTATACCCAAGTCGCTGCAATTGTTGGATTCACCTTTCTCGAGAAAACGGAAAGTGTTACAAATTTTAGACACTCCCCTACTGCGGATTCCCTTTGCATTTTCAAAATCTACCCTAATAGACTTTTTTGCTCACCATACCGTCCCATATCGATTCCCCTACTTAATTTTAACTTTTGCGTAGATTTTTTTAAAAAAAGTTTTGTTTTCACAATCGTTTTTTTGGTGTTTTTGCGTGTTTTTTTGTGAGTTTTTTGGCCAATCGTGTATTCAGACCCCATTACCTTATATCCAAGTCGGTGCAGTTCTTGGATTATCCGTTCCCAGAAATCCGAAAAGCGTTACGTTGGCAATTTAATACAGTATAAGAGAATTTTGAAATGAACATACTCCTCCATTCATCTTAGCGGTTATTCAGATTTCCCAGGCCTCAAACATTTCATTCAAACAAAAGCAAACAAAACTTGCAATATGTCTGTCACTATACATGTATAAGTTCGCTATATCCGATAGCCAAAACCGGATTACACCATTAATCCGTCGTTATATCCGGTTCCGTCGCCATAAAGGATTTTTTACTTGGATGTTGATACATAACCAAACTTTGATGAAACAATTGGTCGCTATAACCGATGTCGTTATAAACGATTTTTACTTTACTTAAACTTGTCTTCAGGTACATTCAAACCTGGTCCCAGAGTCAAGTACGCCCTTGCAGACTCTGGCTCAGATCCTGATGAACATTGCCAGTAGCCAGTGCTAATAGGAGTAAATGTGGCAAATATAATCGAGCAATATCTAGTTGGCAATGGGTTGTAATTAGGCCCATCATGATGATGTATAAATTTGGCGCCATAGTGCTCGAGTGCAACAGCGTCTCCATCTTTGAACCAGAAGCATTTCCCAGGTTGTTTGAATTGGCAATCCAACATGACGTAATTCCCTCGTGTGACACTGGCGTTAGAGGGATGGACGGCGATATCAGAATCTGAAAGATAAATTCAGGCAGTGTTAATGAAATTAAGTTTTGATATCATATTATGGAACCACGTGACTATCTGAAGTCAAGCCGTTTAAACTGTTTACATGCTCTTGCTGTGACTTGAGTTGCTTGGTTTGTGGCGCTTGGTTGTGGTTTTCGTATCATGCATGCTGCTCAACAGGGTTTGTTAAATTTATCTTAGAGAAAATGTCATTCGTGTCTGTGGACATACCTGTAGCCGATGATCCAGTTGGGCAGTACAGTGCCAGTATCATGCACGTCAGAATGACGCCTATGTCCTTCCTTTCTCTGAAGATTTCCATGGGGTCACACTAGTACTGTGGCTATAAGCAGCAGCTCGAGAAAACTGGGTGTGCTAACTAGTTTTCTACTAACCACAGTTTTACTGCACGCTTTATAATGAAACCAGGAATTTGCAGTGATATTAGTGATGATCGTGGTAATGAAAGGTAAAGTGAGAATTACATAAATCATCAAAGTTACACAATATCCGGAGAAAATTATATATCAAACGTATACATATGTACATGTAGGTCGTATGTGAATAAGCCTTCAAAACTGAAACTTGTCTGGTTTTTCTTACTGCATGCATGTGTATCAATGTCAATATCGAGATCAGGCGACATACAGTATATGATTGGCTGTTAATCTGCCAATTTGACCAGTTCGTTCGTATGCGAATGTTCAGCTCAAGGTTTAAGCAGAAATGTAGTAGTTTACACCAGTGATCTTTGCTTGAGTTATCCTTAATAGTTTTTAGAAATCGAACGGCAATTTATGTCTCAAATTCCTAGGCCTACTGCTGTCAGGGGATTGTCGTTATTTGCCAAAAAAAAAAGCACAAGATACTGACTGTGCATCAGTGTATAAAATTGAGTTGGATTGAATACAATGACATTGAGCACAATGTCGTTATTCAAATTTATTGCTCAAAACTCGAACTAGTTTCTTCAGAAAAGGGCTGCCATTGCATTTGCTAGTAGCCCAATTTATGCGCTATGCAGTTAGCAGGGATATTCCTGTATACGACTATCAGACACTGCTGGATGTGATGTGAAGTAAAGTTTAAAGATGTTTAAGATAATGAAAGTTTCATAAATGAGATATTTGTCTGGCTTGACAACCGAGTATGTCAATATGAGCTATAGTAGCCTTTCCCATGAGCAACTTCATAGTTGCCTCATCCATGGTTCACCTATAAGTTATATAAACTACATGTAGTTTCCTTACCTTAAATAGGTTTTTATCCGTTGCTGCTCCAAAATATGTGATTAATATAATTACAACGCTCCCTGTAAGTTTTAGAAGTGTGTTATAATGGATATAAGTTGAAAACATCAACAATTAAGTCTTTTAATGTTCTATTTTATTTAAAAATGGCATAGAAAAAGCTACAAAAGCATCACAAAAATGTTCATCATCTCCATGAGTAGGCCCTGTGAAAACCATCAAGGTCTATAAGTGGAGTACTAATGGAGAAACATTGAGAAAGATTAAACACGTTGACAAAATTTAACTGACAGTGCACAGCTGTCTGCACATCATGAGTACATTTAAGATGAACAGCGAACTACAATCAAATGTAGCAAGATGTTTAAATCTGATAAAATCTGCAAAAATCACGGTCCATGGTTGCAGCCAACAACGACGAAAAACGTACCCCAGAACAGGGTGAACTAAATGAGTAGAAGTTCGAAAAGCTAGTGAAAAATACTGGGAGACCATGAGCATATCAGGGAAATACAGCATAGATCAGAGACTTGTAAAGTTTGAAAAAATAGGCTTGATTATGATGAAAAATGTGTAGGTGGTGCGCCTAAAATACCTAATAATTTCTGGAAAAAACTGTCAATTCTGTAACTAACCTGTAATACTTCCAAGTAAAGTGTAAGTAATTAGCAAGAGAGGCAGCAAAATGGATATAAAATCCATGGTTTCTTAAGCTCCTAGACCATTGAAAATAAGTGGTTAAGGCGTCAGTGATTAAGTGTGAGAAATTTTTTGAGGGAAAGTTGGAAAATTGCATTTTTACGTAATTTTACGAAAGGTGAATTTAAAAAAAATAAATAT
>JAQFYZ010005008.1:0-10147 GCA_034695085.1 Cylindroiulus punctatus
TTCAAAATACATTTCTTTTCCATATGGGTAGGCCTACTCAACCACAGCCTAATGTGCTGGACACTAGCTGCAGCTAGAACAATGTCGTTCTTGTCTAATGGACGTGTATTGGTTTCAAAGACAGTATATGAGCTTACTTAATATAATTTTGTACATGTTTGGAGCGTCAATGCACCATAGCTTAATCTTCAAAACGTCAATTAAGACTTACATGTACATGTATTTGCGTTGCTGACACCATGCAATACCTACATGTAGTTTAATAAGACAGGGACAATTTCTTAAATGATGACAAACTGTAGAGGGTGTCGTCTGAAATGTTTATTATTAAATAGATAAATTAAAAAGTCATCTGATGACATGAAATTCAATAGGATCTATGTGCCAAATTAATGTATGCATGGAGGAAGATACATTATTCAGGTGCACTTTTGAATGTTATTATGCTTTGCTTATACATGTATATCATGTTAAATGAAGTACTTTTTGCATTTTGTTGAACTAATTGGACCCTTTTGAATTTCAAGCAAACACCCTGTGTTGCAAGATTTTAAATCAAGTTTGAATATGGAGAAACGATCGTAGGACGATCGTGGAGAATTATCGTAAGAAATATTCAAATTTATAAAATTAGTCAGCATATTTAAACTGCATTTAATCAATTACAAAAATAGGCGTCAATGACTACGTGTTTGATAACAAATAAGTGAAACTTAAATGTCCAAAGTTCTAAATCAGAGAACCTATTTCAATTTCATACGTTTTGATAAAACTACATGTACAAGCGAAATACAACTGTAACGAATGTCTAAATAAATATTTTAATTGGTGAACATTAATCAGCATATTTAAATTAACCATATTTTATTATTACATAATTAACCATATATATAATTTACTATATTTTGAGAATGTGACACCACTTCACGGCGTGCCGGACCGCAATGCCATAATGATGTCAATTTATTCAGCCTTATGGGCAATATTAATAACGCTATTTTTAGCAATCATGATAAATTGCAAATTATATCCACAACGCAAATTACCAGTTGAGGAATCAATTTGTAAAGTGCGCGGGATGCAGAATGATGGGTTGAAAATTGTTCAGAAATCATTTAATACAATTGGTGGCTACGGTGTGGTGAATAATGGCCTGTCACGTGAAATTAAATAACTTTCTTTGGCAATATCGTTGACATTTATTGCCAAAGTCCGAGTAAAATATATCTCGTGTGACAATTCATTTTATTCATGGGCTCTTGCGCCATATGAAAGATAAAAGATAGCAGCCATCGTACAAATATCATGGTTTATTTATCAGTTTATCATTTATGGACCTATACCCGCCACGGTGTTGTTTTTTAGTAAGCACATCACGATCTTTTAAATAAATTGCATTTCTGTCATTACTCGTGACATAAATGCGATTTTTCACGTGTTTTCCACAAAAAATGTTTTTTGCACCCGTTAGTAACCTCTCTGTATTGGACAGGGAAGAGGAGACGCAGCTATTACTGACATTTGTGCCTTTATGTAGTTGCACTGTTTTTACTTATTAACAGAAGATGATGTTAATCAGTTATACCTACTGTAGATCACGATTATAAGGATCCGCTGCATAATCTTACTTTGCATACAATGTAAGCAGAAAAATAAAAATTTCTGTTAGCAGCACTTGTTTTCAATATGTCCATTTACTCAGTTTTGGTTTATTTGGGAGTGATATCTTCAAATATGTCGTTGTCCACTCTTAAACATGAATGAAAATCGCAATTTTTGTATTCTGAGACATTAGTTTCATATCTTTGGCAGATCTTGGGCTGTCTAGCCCATGGCACATTGATGTCAGCGAAGCTGCAACTATGGCTCAGCCCAAATTTGCATATTGAAATCCCAGCCCGGATTTCTGCGAGCTATCCTGCGGGTGCGTTTTCTGACCAGAATCGCAAATCATGTTCGCTAAATAAGGATTTGCATTTCTGACAAGCTGCCATAAACCCGAGAAGCGCCCAGCCTCAGGAGTTTGCCAATGGCTGAATGGTTTTTTTCCTCGCTTTCTTACCTGAATATTTCCAGCCGTCAGCATTAGACGAGTTGGCTGATGTGCTCTGAAAGATCGAAATTTAATCAACGGCAAAGTCCTTCAACGGCGCTGTTGCTATGACTGGTAGCGTTGGCAAGTTCATAGAAAGTGATGCGTGCTAACCATCCCTGCAAGATATTTCCCATTCCAGACATGAACTATTGACTGATATCGATCAGAAAACCTGCAAAGTGAAAGTCCGTGCCAAGACATCTTCTTGCCTGTGTTTCATCCGCTTCTGTTGACCATTTCCCCCCGGCAATTTTTTCTTCATCAATATCAGCAGCCACCTTCCTAGCCGGATTTTTTTCCTGTCTTGCCAATCACTGATGTGCCATTGTAGCCACGTACATGACAGTGGCACGCGGTTATGTTTTCCTCACATTGTCGGCTAACAACGTGTGTTCAAATGCTTTGACAGTTTTTGTCCCTTCAACGCCATCACAATGCAAAAATCTATTGTGGACCGTGTCCAGTTAACTCGAGACGCGTCTGGTGATGTGGTCAATTTCGACTTGGACTTGTCGAGGCTGGCCTTTTCTCATCCTAATTGATGACGGTAGATGTCTAATTGGCGCCTGTTAAGGCCCACGTCAATCCTGCACTTGTAATGGTGAAAGTTGGAAAGTGAACTTTGTATTTAAAATGTTGGACGCAATGCGGATTGTCAACGTAATTGCTACTGAGTAGTGGCTGGCCATGTCTTCATATTCACCACCTGACATTAATTTCGATAATTTTGGCGTATTGATTTACATGTATGTCACTATATCAAAACTAAATTTTTCATGTAGTATTGTAGTATCCTGTAAGTATTTTAAGATCCTTAATTGTCCCTTGACTCGATTTTTGAGTTGCATGTATTGTGCAAATGTATGTGTTAAATGTAATAAATTAGAAATAAAAGGTGCTGTTGGATACCAGCCGACAAAGATTTATTGTCCAAGTTTCTCCTAACGATTGGTGAGATTGCAGTGATTGCCTGGCTGTCAAGGGGCAGCATCTTAGAAACTACATTTTAGGTTAGTTAAGATTAGGTCACGTTAGGTTAGGCACACAAAGACAAACCACACAAAAACTAAAAACAAACGAAAATTCAAAAATGAAATTATGGCTGGGACAGGCGTCATTCGCGTTTTAGAAATGTATTAATAATTGGGTTGTAATATAATTGTATTAATATGTTGTATACATACATTTGGAACAACGAGTACAAGGATGCTGTAGCATATATCCAAAATTATTTTACATTATACATGTAGTTTTATGAATGCCATAAATATAGAAAATGTTGAAATTGCATCTGGAATGAATATGTCAAATTATTGAATCAATTTTGTGTGCCATGTCATGAACATGGAATGAAAAAACAATTTAAAGAATTCAAGTGGGGAATTAACGTAATATGTTCTACTGCAGTTAGATTTGTCACGTTCTGTTTGTTACTTTTGAAATTAAGATTCACATTTTTCTTGTGATAGCGTTGAGGCACACATTGTTTTGACTTACATCTGTTTCAGCACCATTTGCACGCAAAATGTTTACGCTTATCCAATTAGCTCGATATAATGTTGTGCAATCATACAAGAGCGCTTCATTATCCCCTAAACTCGTAAAACTGTTCTTGTTATTTGATCCCAAATTGAATAGACATTTTCAATATAACATACATGTATGTGGAATCACTAGTAATGTTAAGTTGTAAATACGTGACGATATTCGGTTAATTAGCGCACGAGAGTATCTCATTACAACTAATTATACATATTTCATATGTAATGCTAGGTAGACAGTACTGTATTTGAAAGAACAAATCGTGATTGCTTTATTTTAATATCGAAGCACACATAACAAGAAGGCAAAAATAAATTGAAGTTGTCTACCAATGAAAATGACCAGCTGGTGAAAATCGCAGATTAACAACTTTTTGAATTCGAGATTACATCTACGTTTTACATGTAATTTGGCACTATAAGGTATAATATGTCAAATGTAAGATGAACGATATGGCCCGCTTTAAAGATAATTTGAAAAGTGAGCTGCAGATGAGACTAAAATTATTTCCCTGAAGATTCCTTTGAATTTTCCAGAGAGTGCCCTCCAAATATTCAGATTCCTACTTTCCAACGTTGATTATTCCCCTGACTGATAAGCTGCACTCTGCAATCCCATTATTAATGCTTGTCTGCAGCTTTTCAAATTAACGCTGTCATCTGATGTTAATTAATTGTCACAACGTGCAACCGCAGGACCAAAATGATCAATTATATGTTTACTCTTCTTTTTCTATGCTATCGTCGTCTTACTGGACATTGTCTTACCGTAGTGGGTTGTATTAGGCGATTACCGGACAAAAATGATTAATTTATGTAAATTATAAATGAATGCCTACGCTTTTAAAAGCATTTTGATGTCCGCTAATGTCTTCCAACGTACTTTATCATAAATTCAAACACAACAGTCTTTAACTCGTGACTATTTGAAAGTTGTATTCTTGCATTATCCTACAAAAGTTTAAAATTTACATACGCTCTTATATTCGATGACATTTTGTATTGGCCGTCATATTTGATTGGGATGAAATGCTCACATTACAGTAATACAGTAGGTGTATTCACAAACATACTCAAATCCGGTACATTTCATAATGTCACTATATAAACGCATGCGAATAAATATCTTCACATTTCTTTTTAAATACTTATTACTTCACAATGTCATAAACATTTTGAAAGACATTTTCATGTTGTTATTGGTATATTTTAAGGGTTGTGCTGTATTTAATGCATGGCTATTTTCAAATTGCTAAAGTTAAAACTTGGTTTTGATAGTCGTCGTAGAGAATATTTTGATTTTATGTTAATGAACGCTCGCACATTTATTCTATATCATGTTAGCATATAAAAACAATATTATGGATTCCATATGAATCATTCCAATCCTATTGTCGTATATTACAATTGGTGTAAAAATGGGCAAAAACTAGTGTCTCTTGTCATGCCATTGTTTTCAAATAGTTTCTTTATTCAAATGTTTTTTGCCAATAGGCTGCATGCGCTTTTAAAAGTGCAAATGTTTCCAGCTAACAATTTGCACCCTCGTGGTCTTCTTAGCAGACATGCGAATTGGGTGTTTTCTGGATTCCTGGGAAAAAACTATACTTCCCGAACTGCTTAACTCGGTGATAGCAACTTTAATAAAGTAGAAATACGTGGAAACTCTTAGATTGGTTGGCGGCAGTTTGCAGTGTAAATTTGTCCCCTGTGAAATCATAAGGTTTCATTTCTGTTGCTGAATTCGTGAGTTTTTTCCTTTTTTTCTTATCTTCTTTTGGCTTTCTTTTCTTGTCTTCTGTATGCGAGACGACTAACAATTGTTGTTTGGGGAGTCTTGGATGTTGGAAAAGAATAATTGCAAGTAGGGCATAATGTGACTCAAGCTAGCCAGAGGTAGCTGTCTATCCAACATCGAGGTTGGCTTAAAAACTTCCTTGCTTTTTAATATTTAATTTGGTGCTTCAAATTTTACGTCCACATTGAAAATTCAAAAGAGGTGGTGCCTGGGGAAATAATACTTTCCAAATGAATCCGTGTGCCTTTTCACCCATATACCGGTAGGACCAAATATTTTGGAGTTGTCGAGTAAATATCGCAGCACATGATGTGGATACCGTACACATATGGCTCAATAACTCAACACAAATGACTTTTCCCATTCTTTAAGTCGAGAGGTGGACTATTTTTACCGAGTCATCCAATCATTGTCTAATTGTGAGTGAATTAAATGCTTTTTGATTATGACTCATTAGAAAATCTGATGATGTAATTATGTCCTTTTTATGCTTATAATAACTGTTTGAAACCAATTAAAAAATACCAATCCATTCATTGCCAATTGAAAGTAATGATCACTTTGATCACTTCACTCTTATTAAGAAATTATTTCAAAATGCATATATCACTGGTAACATTAACAATTATCAATAACTATCAATAGCTGCTGTCTGATGATATTGATCTTCATATCGAAACCTTTCCAACCATTGTTCTTAAATATGCATTAATTGCATAGGCATCCAAACATGCATGTTGGAACATGCGTTGCTCTTTCAGTTTGACATCCACTTACTAAGAGGAATTCTAAGCTCTTCACATTCAGATTTAGAAATAAAGGTGTTAGACTGTCAATGTGACTGACTTCAACGGTATCGGTATAATCAGCTTCGCTCGTAGTTATACTGTAGTCACGCCTGCTTGAAAACGCACTTTTCTCCGAATATCTTTCAATACTAATCCTTGCAGACAGTTATAAAAGTCATCGTTTGAAGTAACAAACGTCGTGTTGTCGTTAAAGAAGAAACTGCCGTTTAACTGAGGTGACAAAAATGTTATCTTAATATACACGTAGTTAGCGTTTCATCCCTATTTCAGTCTCTTTTGCATCGAAAGGATGTAGAGCGAATCGTCCTTTAAACTTGTACTTTGTATTCATAGCTCGAAATATATCTGCATGTTACAATCATCGTATTATAATGTCAAAAGTGACTCCGTGGAACCAATTTTGGAAGGGTTATTGGAGCACACCTAATACAGTGCTAGACACAAGTTCTTTTTGGGCAGATACGATAATTTCAAATAAAACTAAATGTTTTAATTCAAAGTTTATATTGATAGTAAGTTCCTGCGCTATATAAAATGAAAAGACATTTCGTTTTTAGAATTTTTACAGATATTCTTTATTTTGCCAACGACAGTAAATCTCTTATTCTTATTTAGACGGCAAGTGCTGCCATCTATCGCCCATTAAGCAAAATAAAAGGTCAAACATAAAATTATTGTTTTTATTAATATCATATACATTTACATAAGTTGTCAAAGAGCACATTTCATAAAACACAAGTCCCTGTTAATGTTTACAAAAAAATATTTGAATATGTTGATCAGGAAAGGAGAAATTGAATTTTTGGTAATTTTATGCAGGGTGTCCCCAAAGTCACAGCGCACTTTCAATGAGCCTTAATGAGCTGCATGGGTTATCCTCAGTTTGATAGTCATGGCTTAACTCTCTAAATTAATATATTAAATTCACAACGTTTGTGAATGTCGAACAAATAGGTGTGTCCTCTTGCTGCATCAATATACCATCTCATATTTTAACCTTCTTCGTACCGATCATCCACGTACTGGATTTATTGACTCAATATATTGAGTCAACCAAAATATCAGATTGAAGTTGTACAGCCAATCAATTATAGAAATATGATATTGAATAAATATTTTTGTTTCAACTTCACCAGCATTTTCTTACCGAGATGGCAATATGAGCACCGGAACTGTATCTAAAAGTAGGGTTTATTTACTTGCTCATATTTGTATTCGATTAAATATTTTTTTTCTTGTGCCAGTGCATGTCTCACGGGATATAGGGTAGATTACATTCCTTCCAGTTTTCACTAGTAGTTTTCCCTTGTAGCATCATTTTGAGGCATTTTAGTATTATTCTTCATGATCAATAATTTATTCTGGAGATTTATTATCTTTTATTTCTTGCAAATTTTGTTCCGCTGCTTTCCGAAGGCTTTAAACGGAAATTGGAAATGTATTTTTCAGAGATTAGAAAGTGGGTTACAAAATATGCCTTGCCTCCACATTCGAAAAAAAATGAATTAGTTCATGCGCATTATCTCGTGCATGTGATATTGATTTGGTGAATTTGTTGTGCTAAGAGCAAAGGTCTGGCGGAGTGGTTTCTCTTGGACTCATCTACATGTATACCTGAATATTCAAAATGATTTTAAAGACACGCCGTTCCTGGTTAATTTCTTTTTAAAATTCTCAAGAAGGTTGAAAGTGTTAGTTCAGTTATTTTGTGAACCATGGTCGTTTGGTACCCGAAATCACAGCATCGTATACTTTCTGTCAATTGTTTCTGTGTGGTCAGCGTTTTTTGACAATATTTTACGTTCAATTCTTTTTGGAGGAGTTACTTTTTTGACCTACAGTAGTAAGTAACCTTGTAGCTTTGTCAAATAATGGTGCTGTACACACACTGTACATGTACATGTATGTCGATAATGCACAGGAGAAATGTTTGCGATTAGGTTTGTTAAGATAAAAATCAAAGTTTGGTATGATTATGTTGTGTTTTTGTGGGAAAATATCAATGATAAATACTGAATATTTTATGAATGGATCTGTTGTTGTATATCTATCGATTTTGGCATTGATGGTTCAATAACTTTGTATTAATTTCATTATGTCTGGAGAAAGGAAAATCTTCGTAGTCTGGATGTGATGGCTTCCGGCAGAATTTACTTGCTTGAAAAGAAATTTGACCATAATACAGGGTTATACAAAAGTATTGGTGCAAAACTAGATCTGCTTTAATGTATTCATGAAGTAATTGACACACCAAAATCGGCATGACATGCACACTGTAAACTTTTGTATTACATTTGTATTACTATGTTTTTGGTCATGCCCGAGAATAGCATTTTTACTTAAGAGTATTGGGTTGTGACTTGTATATTGTACAATAAGGCATTTTAAAATATTATTAAGCTTTTTCAATTATTTTGATGCTTAAATATGAAAATCGATATTTTTATTATTCTATGAAGCTGCCGTATTGTGAAGTTCTCATATAACCGGATTCATATTCTTGCTTCTCTCAAAAATATTACATGTTGGTGATTACACTCGCTGAAAGCCTTCTTAATTTTGTAAATTTCGACGGAAATGACGCTATAAAATATGAATTAAAACGCACTTGTTCTAACCGAAATGGCATAAATAATGTATGCTGTACTGCACTGCATACGGGTATATTCAGCTTATTTTGTTTCAAATGAAAGCATATGCATAATGAGTGCTTTACTTTAAAATGAGTCACGTATTCCTTAATTTTCATGTTTATGTTCTATTAAGCTTCATTTTAAGCTGGTTTCCGTGTAATGCTTTTACATCGTATCTAATGATATTCAAACTTCGTAAAACTATTTGAGCTGAATTTTAAACATGTTTTGAATATTTTTTTCATTAGTTGCACTTAGCAGCCTTCGCTGCATGCTATAACTTAAATTCGATTATTTTGATACAAGTTATTTACACAAACTCAATTACATGTACAACCGTACCGTGCAGTATGTTTTGCCCTACTGCTCTCCGTTCCACCATATAGAGGGTACAAAATAGGAAATGAAAGTGGGCTTCCCCTAACATCTTGTAGGCTGTTAGTAATTCCCTAAAAAGTACATTTTTTTAGGTTGTAGACACAACAAAAGGAAAACAAAGAGAAAATGTAATGAGAAGTGGTGACTTGCAAATGTCTGAAAATTATTTGATGACACCTGAACGTTTCCATTAATAGTTTTTAATTTTCTATTCGCAAATCAATCAGTTTATATTGTGAAGTAACATGTACTTGATGTGTGAACGCTTAGCCACACTTGTGGCTAAATTAAAATATTGATTGCCAACCAGGGACACACATGTAAAGCACCCTCACAAACTTCCAATTCTAAAATCGATGTGAATTAGGGTTGGGTTTTATTCACGATTATTTTTGTTCTTAGATGGCAGGATACTCCTTCATATGAAAAAATTCTGCGCTAACTCTGTTGGGCAGACGTTAAAACTTTTAAAATGTGATATTAAATGCAAATTTAATGATCACCGTCTGTTTCGGCAATTAATGTTAATTTTAATTTGAGATTTAATCCGTCTGAAAACTGTAATATTAACTTTTTGCTCACGTTTTCAAAAACCTTGAAAAGCATGTTGAACTTTTCTGCTAGTACCACCGCTGCTTTTTGTCCCGTACTTCAGGTACGAGAAAGTCTCCAACCTATTTCTATCCAATCAGATCAGCGCAAATCGATACTTGAGACAAAACTCGTGCTCCGAAACTAGTCGAAATTCTCTCCCATGTCCTTTTTGCTTAAATTAGTATTTACTGCAGCAGACCGTGCAGCTATAAAGTTCCATGAAGCTATGCTTCGCTAAAAACATTTTTTTTATTCAGATCACAGAGCTCTAACCCCGTTAAAGCTTCATTTTGAGAGGT